>JANSTX010007258.1:0-19953 GCA_027564355.1 Penthetria funebris | reverse complement strand
TTTCGTACTTCCACTCCGCTCGTGTGGGATATTTGATAGCGAATCCTTTGTTAGGCAACAACTTTGGCGCCGAATAGTCAGTACCTTGCGCCATAATTTCATGAGGTAAGAGGAGCAATATGTTACCATGCCCATACGGCCTTTCTTGAAAACCGTCTAATGATCTCAGTCTTACGGCACTTCGCGAGGCCGTAAATTTGTAGTAGCAGTGCACAGGGACCGTTATTAAGGTGACTAGTACCAGAGGAAGGGGATGGAGTAAAGTGAAAGTGCTGGCCAGAGCTCGTTAACAATGCCGATGCTCCCGCGTTGAGTAAAGGTCGAGATGATGATGACTTGTAGTCAATAGTACACATTTTATGTTAGGACAAACGCTTACAATAAATTAGTTATTAGTCATTTCGATAGTATCATCTGAAACCCCTATCGATCCATCTTACTTACTTATTTATAAATTAATTATATTATGCAAATTATTCTTTTAATAGCTTATCTTATTTTTTTAGGGCCTCTTATATTGATGGTAAATTAAGTGGTTCAATTAAACCTTGTGCGGGTAATCAAGGCACTCAAATTACAATTGAAGATTTGTTTTACAATTCACAACAAAGAAAACAAGCATTGAAAAATCCAAATGATGAATTTCATCGAATATCAGATGTAATTAGTAAATATGCTGTTCATAATGCTAATGTTGGTTTCTGTTTAAAAAAATTCGGTGAAAATAATTCTTTGAAAACACAATCCAACTCAAATCATGTACAGAATATACGAACAATTTATGGCAATGAAATAGCAAAAGAACTTTTTGAAGTTCATTTATCAGATGATGTTTTGCAATTGCAGATGAAAGCATTTATAACAAATATAAACTATTCATCGAAAAAGAGCAATTTTTTGCTATTTATTAATCATAGATTGGTGGATTCATCAAGTAAGTTTTTTCAAATTTTAAGTAAATAATTTTAAAAATTATATTAATTTATTTTATATTATTACGATGAATACGATGAATTGTCACTATCATTTTAATTCTTTCCACTGTTGAACCTTATTTTACAGTGTCAGTGATACATCTATAGGTAACCATTTGCTTCATAACAAGCACCAGCACCTATAGACAAAAAGTCTTCTTCAGATGAGTTTTAGTCTATTTAGTGTCTTCCTGATTAAATACTCTATAAGCAAATTATTGGAATGTTTGAATTTTACAAATTAAAAAATGTATGGCGGTAACACTTCCAAAAGCGTTTTCAACCAACATTGGATGTTATGAGAATTGTCTGTAGATAATAATTCTAATGGTTCTAGAATCTTTTTCATATAACTTCTTCCAAAATCTTTATTTTCGATACTTTTAGCAGATTCTTTTATTCAAAAAGGACGTTTTTTCCCAACTTGTCCAATAATATTAGTCTGTTTTTGTACTGGTAAACGCGAGATTTTATTTGCATTCTTCATTCATTTGAAGATTATTTTCATCCAACTGATAACATATTTCTTCCTTTTTTTTGTTCCAATTGATTATCCTGTTGGAATATGCTATGGTCGTTAAATTAATTGAGCAGAAGTACAATTTTCCACCATTTACTGTTCCAAATATCGTTAAATTCAATTATTAATTAACTTATTCCGAAATCACATAAGTTATTTGAACTTTTTTCAGCTATTCGGAATTGTGTTGATCAGGTCTACTCATTATACATGTCTAAAGGAAGTCATCCATTTGTTTATATGAGTTTAGAATTAAATCCGAACAGCGTTGATGTTAATATTCATCCTACAAAACATGAAGTACATTTTTTACATGAAGAGGATATAACACAAAAAATAAAACAAGTAATTGAAACAAAGTTGTTAGGTAGTAATGAAACAAGAATGTGTTATACACAAAAACTATTACCCGGTCCACCGGAACCAAATGACAATTCAAAGAAACTTAGCTTAGAAAGAATAAACCCCAAAGATTTAATTCGTACCGATTACAAGGAACAAAAATTGGAAAAATTTTTCGGCCAAGCGTCTTTAGTGCCAAATTTATTAAATAACAGTTGTACAACATTACCGGGTACTAGCACCAGTTATTTAAATAGTGTAAAATGTACAAAAATAAATGTAGTACAAAAGTAAGTAGTGATAATAACATGCATACTAAGTAATTTGATTGAATTTTCATTTTTTTTTAGACAAACTAAACTGACAAGTGTATTAAAAATGAGAAAGAAAATTGAAAATAATTGTCATTTAAGTTTACGCAAGATTTTCAGTGAATTTGTATTTGTTGGGGTCATAGATCAGAATTATGCACTTATTCAACATGAAACTAGATTATTTTTATGTAACACAATCACTCTAAGGTAATTATGTTTTTATTAATATTAATTAATTGTGTTACCATCATATTGAATGTGCTGTGGATAAAATCATATCATTTGTATGTCATTTAGACAAAACAGATGATAATTTATAAGTGTATATTCTAAATATCGTATTCAAGAAATGAATATAAAAAGGTCAATATCGTATATAAAAAAGTGCACTCTAGTATATAAAAAAATGTATACGATTATTCGCGATCACCTTCCCTTATTTTTAAATGACTATTTACTATTTTCTAAGTAATCTGAAAGATGACAGTATTGTACATAACACAAACAATATAACAATGCCAATTTGTAGTAACAATAGGCGATGTTTTAAACCTCGGTTTGTACATGTGATTATTGTACTGATTTGACACTCATCATCAGCTCGATCTTCAATCCCCATATGACGCCTATGGTTTCTATTTGGTACAACCACAATACTAAATCTTGTTGTTCTGTTCAATAACGCTAGTTTTAGCATATAGTTAAGTTATAATAATATTTTCGTAACTAGTAATAATATCCATTATAGATGCAATATTGTTTAAGCATAATTGACGTACTGTTGTCTCTTTACCAGATGTTAAGTTCGTCTTATGTTCTTTGAGTTTGGCGTATGTTCTGCTCGATATGCAATGTTATAATTATTATATGCGGAAAATTCTGTAGGTTTATTGCATTATTGTTGTTAATTTTACTTTTGAAATATAATTAAATTTTTCATAATAAGTGGAAATCAATAATTTTTTTGCCAAAGTTTTTAAATTTCCCTGCGAATATATGTCAGTTCTTATTCATCACTTTGATTGTTAGTCCCTAATTTTTTGCCGATCATATAGGTTGTTCGTTAGAAATTTAATTTAATTTTGTGGTTGATCCTATTACAGGTTGTCGCGTATATTGAATTTAAGATTCTTGTACAGCTTATACAGCATCAATGTGTTTATTTAATTATATATATTTAATTGATTTCAGTGAGGAACTATTTTACCAGCTTATCTTATACAATTTCGAAAATTTTGGAACAATTACAATGCAAAATCCTCTATCAATTAAAGAATTGGCATTACTTGCATTGAAATGTACTACATCGTGTTGGAAGATTGAGTATGGAACTAAAGAAGAATTGGCATGTGAAATTGAATCAAATTTAATAAAAAAATCTGCTCTATTATATCAATATTTTAAACTTAAAATTACTGAAGACGGAATGCTGACGTCGCTTCCTTTATTATTAGGTAAATTTAATGCACCACTTCCACGTATATTTTAACGTAAGTAAATTGTAAGTTGAACATGGCTTTCTTTTTATTTAGAAAATCATAAACCATATATGGCCCGACTGCCAATGTACATACTACGTTTGACAACTGATGTTAATTGGAACGATGAACATCATTGTTTTGAAACGTTTAGTCGAGAAACGTCAAGGTTTTATGCAGATATATCTAAAAATGATAAAATAAATGATTGGAAATGGACTGTAGAATATGTCATTTATCCAGCAATTAAACAATATTTTTTACCTTCCAAGAAATTTATGTGGAATAAATCACTGTTACAAATAGCTAATTTACAGAATTTGTATAAAGTTTTTGAAAGATGTTAAATTATAGGTATTTCAAATTTAAGAATAGTAGTTAATTTATTTTTTTTTTGTTTCCGTCGAAAGGAATATTAGAAAAGTAATGGAACTTACATCATCAACCATAATCTGAGTTATGATCAATCACAGAAGTGAATTAAATTTCAAGCTATAGTGCCTACAGTACCTTCATGTGGTGGCCATGCTGAACGTAGTTTGATACTAACATCTAATCAAATAAGGGTAAAATTACTGGGCGAAAGGGTATGGGAGCCCAATTAGGAAATAACATCCAGCGAGATTTGATAGAAACGAAAACGGAGAAAGTACCATATCCTCTGATGAAACCCTTTAGTTTGCCGGAAAACCGGGTCACATGGACCTTAGTAATGAAGTGGATTTAATGATGATTGTCGCTACAAAGCGTTGTTTTGTCTACTGGAAGTCAATATCAGATCGAGTAATTACAGTAATTTTGAAGAGAAGTGTTAAATGTGTAACAATAGTTCAGATTTACGCATCTACAGAGCAGGCATTGTCTGATGACAAAGAGGCTTTCTATAGTCAACTTGGCCTCGAACAACATGGGTGGGATTCAGTTAAGGGTGCACACGGGGTAGATGATATGAACAATAATGGAGATTTTTTTACGGAAATGTACAGTAAACATAAAATTGTGATTGGTGGTACTATATTTGCGCATAAAGAAATATACACAAAGAAACTTGGATTTTAGATCACAAAAGTATTAATAAAATATTGATAGATTTTCTGTTCGACGTTCATAGAAGAGGTAAAACAACGGTTCGCAGGCGATTTGGCAAATCGATTAAAAATCAGGATTCTTTGCTACAAACAAACCTTTAATAACATACGCATTTTTCGCGTGGTCTTCAATATCATTACTCCAAATGGATAAGATGAGAATCTTTAAACATAAAGTTCTTCGTCTTATCTATCGTCATTTTAAATAACTGATGAGCAAGCTTACGCGCTTACTTTGAGTGATTATATACAGGAGCTATTGCCTCAAATAAAGTTGCTTTGGATCCTTTATCATCAGCGATAATGTAATTTATATATAATAAATAATATTTGCGCTTCATTAACAAGCAGTGGACGACAGTCCAATATGATTGTGATTTACAGAGGAATCGTTAAATTTCACAGACTGATTTTGTTTTCCAGTTAAATTTGGGTAAATAACATATTCTACGGAAGGGCATTTTGTAGTCTACCAAATAGATGTTGTATAACATTGATAAAGATTAATGCAGAACTCTGATAAACACCCACGTTAACGTTGCAAGAGCTATAGATGTTTCACAACTTGTTTAATTGCTAGCACTACTAATTTATACATTTCTTTGATAGAAGATATAAAGTTCAAGAACAACCTGTGGAATAACTTCCTTGACGGTTCCTGAAATAAGATTTAATTCAGGAATCTGACTATTCTATTATGTACTTCTATGTCTTACTCTTGATTTTGATCTGAACTAAACTGTTCCATCACTAAGTTTATTTTTTTTAATTTAAAAAGAACCTTTTGACACACAAAGATTTTGTTTAAGCTTTGGAAATATTTATTTGAGGCCATTAATTGACGTTTCATGTGTAATTGAAAAATTTCGGCAGTGTAAGTGGATGATAGAATTGATGTTAGTTCCTATTTAGGTGCTAAACTGCACTGTAGCACTAATTATGTTTGCGCCTCATCTCGTGGAGGTACATTAGCCACTTGATTAGGAATTCAACTCAACAGAATGGTTTATTGTTAGACACAGTCAATCTTAATCTATACCGTCAATTATACTATTCGGCACATTGATTAATAAAATTGTGGGATATACGCGTTATATGTGTTATATACGCTAAGAAAAGCTAAATTTTATTTTATGTTATGTATTTAATAACATCATGAATTACAGAATAAAATAATATATTAATCAAATAATATAATAACGTGAATAACAATAATAAATCCTAAAATTATCTACATAATCCGGTTTTACTCGAATAAAATTTAAATTAAATTTATAATCTAACTAAACAATAACAAATAACATATAAATTTACATAATAAAAAAGACACTAACTTCATCTGGGTCTTCTCTCTAGGCATGAATTCTTTTCTATTCAAAAATAATTTATAAATCATTTAGTAGAAATTAATTAATCATTTAGTAGAAAGTAAATTAAGTATTTCTATTAATCTTTTCTGATGAGGCAAGAAATATACATTTTTGTTTGTGTTTTACTTCATTTCAAAGGTATTCAATTTCTATCACTATCACTAAAATGTGATTCAAATGTATTATTGGAGGAGGCTTTCTTATAACCAGATTTTGATTTTAATTTCTTACGATGCGCATACTTTCCGTGTTGATGATGGTTATGTTGTTGATGATGAGAATTTGACTTTCTCGATTGTATTTGTTCATTTGAATGAATGTCTTCTCCTATTAATGATGACACTTCCGAACTTATTGATGTTTGAACAAATAAAGGCATTATTTCTTCATATTTACGTAATGTTGATTCTGTTGTATTTAAACTATTATTGGCAGTTAATGCTGTCATTTGTGTATAGGAATTAGAGTTGTCTATAGGAATGTCATTATATTGTTTAAAATTGGAATATTTACCCTCTGGTCCAAATAAACCACTAGATTTAATACCTCCACGATGTCTTTTGTCTTTTTTACCAAGTATGGTATCACTCGAATTTGTACTAACTGGTGAATGACTTTGCTGGTCTTGTTGTTGTTGTTGTGGTTGCTGATAATGATGATTATGATGATGATGTTGGTTATGATGTTTATAATCTTGTTTAGATCTTTTTAGCTGTGGAATCACAAATTCTGGTATTGTTGCAGATGATGAAATTGATGACATACATTCATTATCAACTAAATTATCAGAATTTTCAAAGGAAACATTCTTTATAACTTTTGGTAATGGAATTGTACTTGTAGTTGTAATTGAAGTCGTCGTTGTCGATGTGTTTATTTGTATTTCGGTATCTATTGAATTATTTGATTCCGACTTAATTGAAATTGTTTCACTATTATCAGTTTTCAATTTCGGTACCAACATAACATCACCGATATCCATTTGCTCTAAATCTTTTTCGTATTTTATTGGCTTTTTAAATTCATCCGGTATTCCTCTCAATAAAATTTCTGGTCCTCCTTTATAAATATTGTAAAAAAATTTCCATATTGATGAATTAATTTGTGCATAATCAGATCCTGGTCGAACACCACGTACAAATGAATTATCGGTTGTATGTAACGCAATTTTTGTATTATCAATTGGACCGGGTTCCTCTGACGTAACGCCACTAACAAATAATTGCCATTGACGAAACCATTCCATTGAAATTGCATAAATTGTCGACGTAGTCTCATCTTTACACATTGTAAATGCATCCAATTCATTTCGTTGTCGTCGATTTATTAATTCAGCAGCATGACGACATATATCACATTCAAATAGATGATTGCAAGCCGGACCACCACCAAATGTTTTATACAAAAAATCCCATAATGATTGTGGTAATGGTACAACTAATCTTGTTATAATTTTTACTTTAGATGGTGAGAGACCACCGTGCGGACATAATAATGCCCAATTATCAATAGGTCCCGGTTCGGCAAATGTATTAAATTTATTTAGCCATGATTTTGAAACATAAAATCGAATATCAGCCGTTTGATCTGTATCCATTTCAATTAATTGTATTGCTTCGTTACGTATTGAACTCATTTGTTGATTACTTTTACGATAAAATAAAACGTATGCCTCACAATTTTGAACAACATCTGCTGTTACTTCAGTTACAAGTTGATCATCGTATTCAAACCATTTGCCAGTTATTTCATGTTTTGCAAAACTTGTATAATGGCCGCCACCAACAGTACCATGATGACAAATGACAGCAGTTAAATCATAAGCGCTTATTTCTGATTTACAGTCTGAAAAATTATCAAAATGGGTTTAATAAAATATGTTTCTGATTAAATAAAATGATACGTTACCTTTATGTAAAAATTGTCTCATATCGAGTCCGGTTAATGGGAATTGCACAGGACTGGATATCTTTGAACTATAGGATAAATCATGCCGAAATCTTTTTAAATGAACACATAACATCTCAGGTAAGGCAAGCACACGGGAAAATTTTATTCCATTCCTTAGTTTATTACATTTTTCGCAACTATAGAAGAAAACATGTTATAAAAAAATTAATTAAATATTAATTTGTATCTAATTATAATCGATGATTGACTATATCTACAGAGGAAACGAACATTATTTAGTGCTTACAATGTTAGAACCTGCAAGAACAATGCTTGTACCGATTTGACGCATAAGACAGAATGAGATCGACAGAAGAAAATTGGAAAAAGGACTACATCTACGGGCAATTTCTGGAGCGAAACCAACAAGTAGAAATCTCGCATTTAGATTATGTTGCAAGATTAACGCTTAAATGGAATTCTAAGATAACGAAAGACCAAAAACAACTAAATGAAGAACAATTTCTTTTCATCCTATGTTTAATTGTTTCACCATAGAATGAGAATTACGTTTTCTGAATGTCAAATTTTGTCCAAAAATTTCAAGCTCTATTTTAGCACGAACTTGGTCAATTCTTCAATGTAATTAAAGTATGATTCTATATCGCGTTTGAAAGCCAAATATAGTCATCGTATACAAGCGCCTTATATAAAAAAAAATAAAATAAAAAACAGTATATAAATATTGGTACTAGAAATTCTTAGGAGGCGACGTTATATGATTTAAATCGCATTGGCATGACATCAAGTTTTGCATCCACATGCAAATTGGAAATATTGGAAACATTGAAAATTAACATCGCATTTCCGTTATGCACATTTGTGCTGAACAATTCAATATAGTTCCATTTATTGTAAAAAAGAGACAATTGCAATGGAATTGAATTTTTACAACAAACTGAAGCACCCGACTGCTGATGTCTCTTGCTGGAATTCTCAACTTGGAAACTCAAAAAACATGGATTAAATCAGAAGAGCAAAACAAGAGAGTGATTACATTATTGTTCGCGTATTATTTATTATATTCTTCTAAAACAAAAACAATAAATTGTGAAATCTAATTCCTGTCGTTTCACGCAATTAACCAAAATACCAGATTCAGAAGAAAACTCTACAAACGAATTTTATTTTGTATATAATTAATTACCTGTACATATTATCGCCCTTTAATTCATCAGCACTAAAAAACGCTGACATACAATCGTGTAATGATACTGTGGGACCCCAAATAAATGACTTAAATAGATTCCATAGCCACCAAAACCATCCGTCTTGAACCGATTGATATACCTAATTTTAAAGATTGAAATTACGATACACTTTTTAATGTACACTCGTGTAAATAATGCATTTAATAATTACTGCGTCAGAACATGTCGGTGGTCCCCCAGTTGGCAGCATTGATACACTCTGTGATTGATGTAAAACATTTAAATGATCTCGGCCCGGTATTGGTAACGATAAATCTTGGAATGTTTCTTCTCTTGTTGACACCCTGTCGCAGGTTAAACATTGTACTGATGATAAAAGTTTACCATCGAAAACGTCGCTTATAATCGATCTATGTGGTAAACTATTTGGCGAATTCTTCTTTTGTGTTGTTTTACCATTACAATTTTTCTTTATGTTATGATTATTGGTACTGCTGGCATCACTAACATTACTGTTATTATTATTATTATTATTATTAATATTATGATTATTATTATTTATATTAGAATTATCATTATTATTATTATTATTATTACTGTTGTTACAATTTACATTGCAAGAAGAATTAGAGCGATTTGATTTATTTCTTTGGTTTGACGATACAGGACTAGATGATCTTGAAAAATGTTTTTTACTATTATTCTCTCCGCGATTTGTTATCGAACTTTCATCGGATAAACTCGATTGTTCGGATACACCACTATCACATGTTTCGTATTCGGCTTCTGATTGTGACTGAGTCGGTGTCGAACAATGTGAACGATCTTCATCATTTTTATTAAAATGTAAATTGTTATTTAATGTAAGAGATGCTGCACCACGTTTTACTAAAACATCAGGTGGTGGAGGTGTAAATTCCTTCAGATCTTCATGTAACTGATCCATAAAACATCTATAAAAAATACAAAAAATAAGTGTTAACAAAAAAATTTTGAGATTTTCATGAAATAAAATATTTCGATGAAACATTATATCAGTATAAAACCACAGTATCATTGTGTACATTGATAAATTCACCCAAAACAGGTCAACAATCGCATTTAAAATAAGTTCGTTTTTTTATACATATGATATACAGGGGTAACAGAACATCAGTCTTTAACACTTTTCGGCATATCATCATTTCGACCTTTACTGCACACGGGAGCATAAGGAGTCAACGAACAACCGCTATTGTCCACGATCTCTGGCTAGTACCTTTACTGCACTCCATTCCAGTCGACAGTTACTAGCCTGATGGTTCTTAGTTCTTAGATTGTGTTTGGACGACCGGGTCTTCTAAGGGTGTTTATGAAAACTCGACTGTGTGCTTTGTGTGCTTGGCCTCCGTACTTAGGAATGACTTTGTGAAAAAAATTGGTCCAATACATAACCGCAATTTTATTTTATTACAATTTCGTCACAAAATTGAACCAAATCTAAAACTAACCTATACATATTTATTAAAAAGATGTATGCGATAATTTCATTTACATATTTAAGAATTTTCCAATAAAGATAGAAAACAAAAATAAGAATAACATATTTTATAAAAACCACATAAATATATAAAATTATGGTTTTTTATAAAATATGTTTTAATATATGAATCTGTTAAAATATAATATTTTATTCATATTAAAGTCGATAAAGTCCAAGCAGTTGTGGGTTTAACCGAAACTGAGCAAAAATCATAGAGATAATAAAGATATAGAGAATCTAATAATGATCCACATTAAGAATGTGGATGAACAGAATCTGCAGATACAATATAGTCAACAAATAGGTTGTTAAAAGTGCACGTCGGGATAGGCGTAACTTCTTTGGAAACATTGCTGTTTGGGCACAGCACGATGCGAATTCGAACACATTCAATCTACGAAACTGAGCAAAAATCATAGAGATAATAATATATTGATTTGAATGCACCGAAAAAACTGATTCAGTGAATAAAAAAACATGGCGGTTTAAGTCGGTTGTCGTATGTACTTTGCGACTTCAAACCACAAAGTCGAGTTTCCGTAAACACCCTAATACCCTGTGGATTTTTTAAAAAAATTTAATCTCATATTTATCTCTATGCGCCCTTACTGGTAATTCGTTCACAATACATTGACATGTATTAATCACCAATCATTTAGTCATATGCATATCACAAACATAAAATAACATAGATCAGTACACTACAGTAGTCACATGCTGATGATGCTTCGTCAATATCAAAGGTCAATACGATTAACCCTAATTAGTGAGACCTGTGATGGCAAGTTGAACACAAAGGTAGGCCAGAGTAATAGTAGTCAGACATAATTCGATATTAATTACCTGAGTTTAACTACAATTACAATTACCTTAAAAATTCTTGTGTATCATGTTGCTGAAACCCACGAAACATAGGATTTATATTTCTTATACCATTTAGTATACCACTAGGTACTACATATCCTGAAATATAAATTTACAAAATATGCATAATAGTAATTAAATAAAAGATAAAATCAAATACCGTTGGTTCTTTTACTGCGACACCATATATCTGTAATTAATTTATGGTAACTTTTTGCTAATCCTGTTTTTCTTTGACTTGAATGCGACATAAGTTCATTATTAATTTCAATAATATCACCACAATCTAGAAAATATCCTGTAAGTGGCGGTGTATTACTTAATGCCTGCAATGCAGCATTCATATAACATGTATTTGCTATATTTTGAAGTCCAATTAGGCCACTTATGTCACCTCGTTCACCATCATCTTCATCGCCGCTACTGTCACAAGATTCACCTATACCACGATCATAAATTATAACTTTTTCTATATAACAATTTAAATCATTTGATTCATTATTACTAATAATTGAACTACGTCTCTGTTGATTCGACAGAAATACTTCGGCCTCACACATGTAACACCAAATACGTTGCGATGATAAATTCATTTGTATACAATGTGTTGGATACATCATTTTAAAATGTTTCGTACTATGATCATTATAATTTTCGGCACATCCTATATGTAAACAATTTTTAGAAAGACATATCCATAAATTGGGCCCACTGGCCTCGCACTGATGGCATGGCAGACCCTAGTAAAATGATAAATATGAAATATTAAATGCTATATCATTTTAAGTGTGATTTTCAAGATATAAAACTCGATGATAATAAATGATTTTATGAGAAATATTTGTAGTATATTTTTCGCCAATAGAACATATCGGGGACCGTATTCAATGATTGTGGCACAGACATTTGATTAGTTTATCGAGTATGTAATGTTTTTTATTCAATTATGATTCTAATATTATTAGTATAGAATGATGCTTTAGGAATTAATTATTAATAAAAATTAAGATAATATACTTTTTAGTTGTTAAATTAGAGACGCTAGAACTGAATTGTGTTAGTAAGTCTGACGCCAAGATGTTTGAGACTGATTCCACATCTAGAGTAGTTTCATTTTACTGAATACATATAATAAGTCAATACCGCTGCTACCATCATCTTCGATGTATGCTTAGTACTTTCACATCAAATCTGTCTTTAATGACGGTTTCTGACCACGTTCTGCTTAGGTCTTCTATTATCTTTTGGACATTCGGATTTGCAACATGGTGTTATTTAGTATCTTCAATGATTCGCAGTCATTACTACCGACAATAATTAAGCAACTTAAATGTCTTAAAATCTGAAACGATTGTCAGACTATTCAGCATCTCACATATTTGTTGATTTTTTTGTATGTGATACATGAAATCTGTTTGGATTGTCAAATAATTTTTTAAATAATTGGAAATTCTCTACTTTATGTATTGTCTAAAGTCGACGAAATAACGTTTATCATTCGATCGATTGTTCGATTATCTTATTGTACTCAACCAATGATGCTATCGTGAATAATTATTACAACAACCTTGTTTATTATGTTCAGTAAGGTGATGTCAAGGCAGTTTTCACACATATAGTCAAGTTTCATTTCTTCGGTACCTTGATTGTTAGTCACTATTTCCAATTGCTCAATAATAGGATGTAATACAAAGCGGATACCTTTTCGCATTTCTGTTTGTAATAAAATCTTTGAATAAATATGTAGCAGACATTAATTCTGAAGAACTCAAACCACGAACTCATTCAGCAGCAGTTAAAGTACTTTGTCAATTGCTTGCCTATTTGCTGCGCCTGTTTTGAGATCAAATAGTCGTTCTATTTTATAGTACTTTCCAGTAGGTTTTCCTACCTAATGTGTTTAAACCGGTCTGCAATATTTTCGAAGTGTTTATGTGAAGTGTTCTTACATTGGTGTTAATTTTATATATTGCTTCTTTACGGCAGTATTAAATTGTATATGTCATCACTGACCCATTCCTTCCTACCATAATTACCGAAACCTAGAGCATCTTCATCAGTTCGCTTTAATGCATTTCTAATATGTTTATGCAACAAGCAAGACGCTAAATTATCTGCAAATAGGTTTCTTACATCAACGTTCTGCAGTCAAACAACGTCTATTGGCGTTTCGCAGTTTCATTCTTTCTTTGCGTATTTACCGCCAAATTATACCCAAGTTACATAAAGTATTGTTGTATGATTGTATATTGTTTCACCAATCAGTGATAGCCTGGGTTAGAACCAACCACAAAATGCTTACAATGTTCCCTCTTATCCCATGGTGGATTTTGGGAACATAGTTTGATACTCCGGTTGTGCGCCCAATTAGGATATAATACCCAGAAACCTACACAACAGTGTGCAAATAACTCTCAGCTCGCACTGCTAAAATAACTATATTCTATGCGAAACGCAACAAATGGTGATACTATATTGTGTTGCGCATAAAAGAATACACAAAGAAACTTGGATTAAATATTAGTAAAAGATGAAGAAACTCCCTGGTTCATGTTCATACTTATAGAGGCATTTTTAGTGATTATTATTTGATAATTGGGCAGATAAAGTTAAAACAAATGGAAGATATAAAAAAAAAAACGTAGAACTGCTAAACACACGTAATAATGTTGCTAAACTCATGTAATAATGTTCCTAACCTTCGAGATTAGCTATTGGCGACTCGTTTAGTACATGGCCAGTAATCGACGAGACTGGAACATATTCGCTGACGTATTAATACAAGTTGGTGGTTCGTTTCATTAGTTATGATAAGAAGAAATCGATTAGTGATGACACTAATAATGAGAAGGAAAAATAACAAAAACTGTAATTAACAACAGCAATACGATGATATGAACTAATAATATTCGATCAAAGAGATTGATAACAGCACAATGCGGGATAAGCGTTCATTTTTGAAAACATTGTAGATCGGCCACACCACGCTGCAAATTCAAACATGATGGAAACTTACAATCTGCCAAACAAAAAAACCGGACAGTGTTTTAAAATCAAACGTCCAAATGAAGTTTAGCAAGTAGAACGATACATTGAGTACTTTCACGAGCTCTTGAATAATTTCGAAGTTTAGTTACTCATAGTACAGTTGTACAATGACCGATTACAAATCACCATTACAACACGTAAAGACCGGTAAGGCATGTGTTGAAGGTAGACTTGGCTGACATTGTATTAGTTATCTGATGATGTTTCAATCGTGTGGAAAGAGGGGTTGATAATTAAATTGTCGAAAAACTGTAACTTGAGTATGTGTGTGAGAGAATCGGCATGGTATCACCTTACTGAATACTATAAACAAGGTTATAGCTACTTACAACTAGTGTACGAAAGGATCAGTTCAGTTTTAAAATTAGGTACTCGAAGCGAAATGGGTAGATTTAAGACTGCTAAATCTTGCACAGACCATATCAATACATTAAGATCTCGACATCACTGACATTTTTCTGCTATCACAAACTGAGTCAAGCATGAGAGTCAAAATGTAACGACTTGTAAAATACAGCTCACAAGTCGGTCTAAAGATCAAAAAGACAAAATTTATGAAGATTGGTACATCTATTACATGTTCACTTGCGGTCAATGGCGAAGTAATAGATGAAATAGCAGACTGCTAGTATGTGGGAAATTCTTGACAATTTATGGAAGTGCTGTAACAGTTGTAAAGTTTCGTTTGACAAATGTTTGGTATGCAAAGTAGTCTGACGGTAATCGCAAATTTCAAAAAATCTTAAGTTGTGCATCTTTAAAATTAACTATTAATCGGTCCTATTGTATGGTTGTGAAACTTGAAAGAGATTATAAGATAATAGATTATATTTGGCTTGAAAATACAATACAATGCATTTGACTTGAAAATACAATACATTGTGAATCGGCTTTCCAGAAACACGCGAAGATGTAGTCCTCTCTTCCCTTTCCAAATTTTATGAATGCAAAAACAAAAAAAAAACCTGAATTACTTCATCTGTTACCACCGACAGCACAAATATAATTTTGTATATTATCGACCTTAGTATTAGTTGAATTATGTAAACATATCCATCCATTCCATACCATACAACACAAAGCAAGTTTATATACTTAAAAAGAAAATAATTCAATTGTTTAAACAGTATAATATTTTTGACCTTTGATCTCACAGGTGTTTTAAAAAGTAACTTAAAATTTGTCTATTACGTACGTACATATTGGGAGAATGATTTTTGATTTTCTTTCTGTGAGTGAAAGACAATTTCCGACTAGCAGAAAATGGAAATTATATTAACCTTGACATCGATTTATTATGAAAATACTCGTTATAGATTACACAATTTTTTAATAATAGAAATTACAAAATTCAAATTAGTGATTTAATAATTTACCTGTTTCAATTTGCATAGCTCTAATGGGGAAAGTTGAAGAATGTTATCCAAATGTGAACATTTATGTCGCGACATATTATTTAATAGTATTGTTATATTATTTTATTTTAATAACACAGAAGAAGATAGACTATTTAATAGTAAATTATTAATTACAATCGATTTTCAAATTTCAATCAATGAAGAAATAAAATAATTTTTTTTCTTTGATTAATGAATTCAATTGAACACAAAACTTTCGAAATAAATAATTCACAAACAGCAACACGCATGTACTTAACTTAATAAATTTTAATATAAAATATATTTTTTGTCATTAAATTAAATGTAAACTTTGAAAACACAAAAAGATAAGGGAAAATACATTATGGTACAACACAATCACAATAATACACAACACTCGCGGAACTAGATTTTGAAACTGACAACTAACAATGACCTCACTTTATTTGAGTTTGTCATTTATACAGCATTGTCTATAGAAAACAGAAATTAAATTACACAAAGTATGGTTAGGTACAATATAACATCAAAAATTAATTTCGATTGTAAAACGCTTACCATACCAAAGTTCTACGCGAGCGAATGTTATGTTGTATTTATTTTGTGGTTATAATTTAAAATTATATAAAAAAAACAAAAAGTTTTATTATATTCGGCTGTATTGTTATGTTTTTGGGGTTATGTTGACGACCAAAATAAAATTCGCGTATCATGAAACGCGAATACACGCTAGTACAATTATCAAAAATTTTGACAATAGTGTACCATTTTTGAACAACGCGAATAGACAGTTTTTGATGAATTTCTTTTTATTCTTATTATTTCTTTAGTTTTTTTACAATTAAAATCGAAGTACTGCATAGTAGGATTATATTAATTGCAAAATTAATATATTCAGAGTAGTATTAGCTCTACAAGAACCGAGTAAAAATTTGAATAGTACGCGAATACAATTCCTGTGTGGCAAGTCCTTAAGTATGCCTTATTCAAATATGTAAATGGCTTTAAGAAATGTACAAATAAAATATATACACTAAGTGGCCAAATTTGCCATTTAATTGTAATTTAATTCAAGCACAAAAAAAAACTCAAAATACAAGATCTGTTTTTTAATTTTATTTTAATAAAATTAATACTAAATGAAAAAAAATAATAATAAGGAGCAAACATTCACTTGTATTTAAAATATCAAATACAATTTTGACATCTGCAAACGTAAAATAAAACAGAAAGATAGACATTATTAAAGTTTTGCGGATTCGTTATTGTAGGATACTATCAATATGACTTTAATAGAATCAATATCGCTTCTTTGCGCATTGCAATTATTCAATCATCGTAAATATTCGTTCAACATTTGCATTATGACTTGGTATCACAAAATAAAATTCATAAGTTTTCAATATTTCTGAATGAAATTCTGGATTACTGATTCTTTGAATTAGTAAATGAAACAACATTTTCTACTTGTACCCATTCGGGAATGGTTGTTAGTGTCATCCACTCAAAAACATTCAAATTCTGAAATTGCCGTGTCAATGATATTATATACATTCTAATGATTTTTTATAGCAAATAATTGCATCATTTTAAAAACTATTGTATTGAATTTGATCATTGTTTTGTGATCTTAAAATGCTTGAAACTTATATTGGTAAAAAAAGGTTTTTTAACACAGTATTGGAGTTTCCATGATAGAAATCTTTCATAAAAAGTATACAAATTAGATGCGCAAAGTTTTTTTTTAAATTATATTGAAACAAGTCCTTCAACAGTCTTGGAATAATGAATATGATTTTAGGAAAATATTTTGAACCTAACATCTCACAAATACTAATGAAAATGTACGAAAAAAATATGCGGTCTTTTTAAATATTTGTAGAATTGGAGAGAAAATAGAAGAAATTATGAATATATCTCTACAAGATTGTAGAATTGTTTTGTTGTAATCACGTAGGCGACGTATTTTATAAGATGGCAGATGATATTTTTTATATTAATTGCTATATTATACCTAACTTCCCAGTAAATTGACTTGAACGCATATAATACAGCCAGATTAATTAATATTTGTATTGTTTTTTTTTTTAATTTTTTTAACACCAGTGAATTTTTCTTTAATTTTTGTTTTCACTTCACGTATACGAGGATATATTTATTATAATTTAATTATTTAAATATGTTTCTATTTAAAACATAAATAAATGTGAAAACCAGTATGGATTCATCTGACGTTTCAATTTTGTATAGTCTACAAAATATTACTAATCACGTAATTAGTAAACTTTATTAGTGTTAGTGACATGTTGGATTCAAGAAAGTACCCCGATGTGCGCAAAGTCTAATATGAGTCTAGTTCATGGCACCCTGACGTCGATGTCGAATCAGCATATGTTTACAAGGTGAACCTACTGTCGACAAAAAACGAGTTAAAATCTACCGAAGGCAGACTTAGGGCTGCCAAAGAATTTAACCCGGAGTGTACGTTATGTTGACTTGATTGTTTGTCTCCTGCATGATTACTGTATATGTCGACTATTGGTAAATTTTAATGTCTACATTATGTCGCCATTAATTAAACGTACCTATGTTGACGTTAAACACTCTGCTTAGTCGAAATCTGTGTAGCATACAATATCAATAAAAATTATAACATACGTATTGAAATTTGAGTCTATTAAATAATTTGTTATCATATTAACCTTTCCTCACGTCCCTTCTAACAAGTGGTGACCCCGACGTGATCATAGGGTTACGTGATTAGTACTTTTAATGGTGTTACTTTTAGAAACAAATATTTAATTTTAATGTTAAGAGAATATACATTGATATATAACATTAGAAGAATTCAAAAATACTTAGTGGTAAAATATCTTGGATTTCTAATAAAATATTGTGAGTGATTCTGATTTGCGATAAAAGCATAAAAAATATAGATAATTGCGTATACGTCATCAACAACTGCAGCGACAATAGCAACAGCAACATCAACAGCAGCTACACAGCAACATCGTCATCAACAGCAGCTTCAACAACAACGACTTCAACAACAGCAGCTATACAGCAACATCGTCATCAGCAGCAGCTTCAACAACAACGACTTCAACAACAGCAGCTACAACAGCAACATCATCATTATCATCGACAGCAGCTACAACAGCAACATCATTGTCAACAGCAGCTACAACAGCAACATCAACAGCAACAGAACCAGCTACTCAACACCATCATCATCGTTAACAGCAACAGCAGCGTCAACAGTAGCTACAACAGCAACATCAACAGCAACGAGACCAGCTACTCAACATCATCATCATCGTCAACAGCAACAGCACCGGCAACAACGGCAGTCTCTCAATGTACATTTTTTAATAGTTTTGGATTTTTTTTATATTTTTTATTTCTTTTTTATATTATATATTGTAAATTATTGTACGGCAGACAATTTGTCGCCAATACGATTTTCTTTTCGGTCTTCTAATAATTTTTTTTTAATTATATAAATATAATTTGATTTTTTTTTTAATTTAATATTTTGTTATGGCTCATAAGGCCATCGAGATCGATGATTCACACGTCGAGTGTGAATCATCGATTCACACATTCGGCTGGATTCTCAACGAATCCAGTCGAATGTTTATAGTTGACCTGCTAACTTTCGTTAGATTCCTAATCGACACAGGCGCAGATGTTTCGGTGATGCCCGCATCTCATACCGACCGTGTCAAGGTCAACCCGAATTTGGTCTTAACCGCGGCCAACTCCACGCCAATTAAAACATTTGG
The DNA here is from genome assembly GCA_027564355.1 of Penthetria funebris. Lineage (NCBI taxonomy): Eukaryota > Metazoa > Arthropoda > Insecta > Diptera > Pleciidae > Penthetria > Penthetria funebris. The sequence continues at coordinate 168 of JANSTX010007258.1, read as the reverse complement.
TATGAAAGAACTTTCCATTTCGCTAGATCTGGCGTTCATTTAAATGGAAGTTCATCTTGGCCGATATTGATAATCCTATCATAGGGGCCGGTTTTCTTCGACATTATGGACTAGTAATCGATTTAAAAAATAAATCATTACTAGATCCATTAACGTCAAACCGTTCGA
>JANSTX010007247.1:0-19955 GCA_027564355.1 Penthetria funebris | reverse complement strand
ATAACAGAATACCTTAATATATTCATTTAATAACGAAATGTATCGTTTCATCATGTACTCGTATATATAAAATCAACAATTGAAACAATAAAAACAAATCATTTACTACTGACCGCAATCAAGCAAATTCTCTTACATTTTAATACATGGAAAATATTGTTCCATTATTTCATTAAACAGAGCAATGAACGATGTATTTATAGTTTTTAAATATAAAATCTAATTTTATATTATTTACAAAATAATTCTGGCTATTTGAAAGCTATCATTAGAGAAATCTTATACATTTTTGATCGGTATATAAACGGATTTCAAATAGAGGCTTTCTTAATTAGCTACTATATAAATTCAACCGAACAAAATTATACCTGCAGAATTTTTCTGATCATTATAAATGTTCTAAACTCAATTAGTTAATTATATTATACGAGGAGTATCTTATATGATTCCATAGGGATAATACATGATGTGGGAAAAGGTCACCAAAAGTAGTGATTATATTTAAAATAAATATGAGTCATGGCAAAAGAACTATAACAAATTCATCAATTCACATATTAGGCAAACGTATGCCGTATGCAAACGTAAATGCCTGCTAGAAGTGAATATAATTCCGATAAGTATTAAATATAGTAATATGTTACTCTTAGTTGACAACATAATTATTATGATGTTATAGTTAAGTTAAACGACCAATTGAGGACATTTACCGACGCTAAAAATGAATCGGAATGATTACAGATCTTTTTTAGAACTTTTAATTGCATGGTTAATGTTTGTACATAGCTAAATTATTATACGAGTATTTTAATTGTTACAAAATAATAAAAAAAAATATGTACATTTTTCCTTATTATAAAAATTATAAAAATTATAATTATATAATTTTTTTATTACCAAAAGAAAACATGTAATATCTTTGGTTTTTCTTGTTTTTATACATTTTGCTTATACGATACAAAGTATACTTTCCTTTAGTTAATAACCTAATTTTAAGATGATGGAATAAATCTGTTGGTAAAATTTTATAATATGCGGTTGTTTTTTTCATCTACTTTAAATATAATTAAAATTTGTTTTTTCTTCTAAATTAAACCAGAAGTACTGGTCTTTGAGCTATGCTACGAGCAATGTGTGGTTTTCATTTGATAAAGAAATTTTAAAAAATTATTATTTGCAATAATTAAAACCGGTATCAAAATTTGCTCATTTAAATGCTAATGCCCAAAGAAACATTAAAGAAATTATGTACTATTAACCTCTTAAGATGAAAATCAGTGATTATGTTATAAGACAACTTAAACATGACATAAACATTATAAAGCAAGCAACACTTCTACAAAAATTGTTTTAATGATTTACAAACATCATCATTATTTTTAACATATCGACTTTTACATCCACATGGATGAATTGAGCGGCTCTAAGATATTAAATTGTTGTTTCAAATATGCAACCGATAATTGAGTTGTCCGTTTCAACATTGGATAGAGTGACGCATAACTCCGTAGCTTTACCCAGTTTTTTGGCAATATATTTTTCATCACAAAGTCGACAAATTTGAACAGATATTCTTTTCTTTGTAGCCTCGATTATATCTTGTGATCAAGTTACCGGTGAAACAATGTGAAGTTAAAAATGAGTTGAGTAACCTAAATGTTGGTCGATCACTTTATTTATCACCAACTTATAACAGTAAATAATTATTCTGGAAATACATAATATATAATATTTGAAATGATATGAAAATAAATTGCAGCAAACACAATTCTAATCCATTTTATTATTGGTAACTAAAATTAATGTTTAACACACAAAATTTCTATCATTTAACTACCACAATGAACCGTATATTGTCAATCAATTTTAATTCATAAATAAAAAAATTTAAATATTAAAACTTACCTTTAATGGCCACCGATACAGGCTGCACTTTAAATCCAAATATTCCATGCAAATTTCTCTCTTCACAATAACCAGATATAGCCATACATCCAGCAAAAAATGTTATATGCCATAAAAATATAAAACATACGGCAAAACCACTGTATGTACAAAATATTTGTACAGAAGGAAATGGACTAATAATACCAATCCAGAAGGATACCATATCGGTTAATGATGTTATTGTTATAGAAACTGCAGCTTCAGATAATGTTAAACCCATACGTTCGGGTACCGATAATTTCATTGATGTACGTCGCCAGGCGGCTAACATTACGAAAGTATCATCAATTCCAATGCCTACATTGTAAATTTAAAATATTATTAATTATTTCATTTATAATGTACAAATATACGAGTATATACAATTGGATAATATAATTTTATAAAATAAATTAAATGATGTCACAATAAATTACGTAAAAGAAAAATAATTTGTATTCAAAGCTTCTACTAACTTTTAATTTGGTGATGAATTTTGAATGCAATAAATATATTTGTTATATGAAATTATCATTTCATTTTAATTTCATTGACATTTACATTAAACGCGTCTGTTTGACTATTTTTTGAAAATGGGAAATCTACAGTAATATCATGAATAAGCGTTAAGATAACATAATTTGTAGTCAAGTTTTATTTGAAAATCTATGACCAGATAATTTACGGAATTATAACAGAACAATCGTAAATTCGATAGATATCTGATGTCTGTGTCACTTCTATAAATTAGCTCATTGATATGATCTTCATTACCAAAAAAAAAAAAAAAAACCAAACAAACTTACTAATCATAAGAAATGGTGCAGCTAAATTGATACCAATAAATTCAATGCCTAAATACATTGCTAAACCAAATGCAGCCATTGTTGCCATTAAAGCTGAAATATTTCCAAAAAAACCAAGCCATGGTTTAGATCGTACCGTATCACCCATCATACAGGTTAAAACACTATATTAAAATTATATTAATAACGAAAAAATTAAATAAATTTTATACAACACTAAAGAAATTATTTAAAAACACCAAATTACCTACCTAAAAAATGCCATTAAAAGAAATGTCGATGCAAAATAGGGTACAACAGTTCTAGTATTTTTTTCCAATTCAAGATCTAATGTACGTGAAGCAAACCGTGCCACAGATATATGCTTAAAATATCCCATTTCCTCAGCCTTACCAGCCGCATCTAAAAATGCATCTTCCCAAGCTGAACCTCTGGTTAACAAATTGACAAATAAATTCAAAGGTTTTTTTTTTTTTTGTTTTTTTAAAAACTTACTTTGCATCTTGCCGTTTTGTATCGGCCGTTACAAAATATACCATTTGAATTGCAGGCACACTTATTATTATTGAATCGGCTGATAATTTTGTTCCACCAAAAAAAACTGGAAATGCATGTGCATCCCATGTAACAGGATTAAACATTACTGGAAATGTTAAATTAATTTCACCAGAAAGTATCTAATAATTAATTAATAAATAGTAATTTTTTTAATAATTTTGAAATCATTTAAAAAACCATTAATTGTAAATTAAATTTTACTTACATCATCCATAATATAATCCAAATTAAGTATATCATTTGCAAAACATTCACTTTCCCACTTCGCACAAATGTCAAGGTATGTAAATTGATCACCATCATAATGTACAGATGTATTTTGGATAAGTTGATCTAATATTCTAAGTTCTTGAAAAACTTCTTTTCTTATCATATTTTCATCACCATCTTTTGTTGTCACAATTACGCGACCAAAACGACCTGAACATATTAAATTATATGATTTTATTATTGAATAGAATTATTATTTTTTTGTTTCTAGAACTATAAACCAGTTTAGTAATTTAAATAAATTATAGTTTATTCATCACGTCACATTACCCAACTCAATATACATACAATTGTCCAACTTTGATGGTGGTAATGGTATCATTTCAGTTAGTACCGATATCATACAATAGTGAATAATTATCATATATTTGATATTGAGTCTAGCGACTACAATTAGCTTATAAAAAAAAAATAAAAATAGAGAGTATATGACTGGTAATTCACTTAAATTTAATTAAAGTACCTAATTTGTTTGTAAGATGTTCATTCACTAATGCGATATAACTAATTATTATTATAGTATCTTTGACATAATTCGTGATCGAGTCTTCAATATAAATGATCAAAGATATATTGCTCTACCTAGATATTATTCGATCGTCCAACTATATCTATAGTTTTTAATAATTTTACTATTTCTTATTTATTAAATAAGATACGAAAAATTATTTATTAAAATTATTTGAAGCATTAATTGATGTCGTATAACACATCATACGAATTTATAACTGCAGTTTGTCAGACGTATATTTGTGTGGCATTCGTGCTTAAATTTGTATTGATAGATTTTCTACTCTCTGAAATCAATCTTTATAGATCCTATGTTTTAGAAAAACCACCATATTTATTCGAACAAAAATATTATTTCAATTTCATTGTTCATGTAGACGACGCGAATCAAATAATGGTAAAGGTTACCTTAAAAACATTTTAACATTTCCATAATTATCTAATTAGTGTATACTATTAATTCACGTAAACTATAATTATATTGTTAGTATAATAAGACAACATTTGTACTTTTTTGTTTTTAGTTAATGTTGAACTGTAATATATGAATTTAAATATTTCTTAATATCTCAATGAGAAATGTAAATATTATTTGCTATACCTCATTTTAACTATGCAGAGGTATATGAAGAAACTTCCGATATAAATTTTTTAAATTTAAGATACATTTTAACATAGAGAAAAGTTTATTTCTCGTAATTAGTTTTAGTATTATAATTTAATTATAAATATATATTCTAAAATTTACATAATTTGTAAAAGAAAATGTTAATACTCAGTGTTTTAAATAGCAGTCATAATACATGTGGGTCATATACTTGTAAATTGTAAGTATTTACGCTTAAGCTTTGCGCGCGAGTTAACTACATTTAATATCTTCATCAAATTCTCTTTAAATGCATAACACATTACATCTGCCATTGCACAACATGGGACAATATGTATATTTAAAAATAGATTTAACTGTGATTGATCTGTATATATCATCAAAAGATTTATTAAACTGAATCTGATTAGGTTAATACAATTGTATAATTATAAAGGGACATGCATTTACTTTGATACTATCACATATTATATATCATCGTTTTCAACTTTATTTCTGCACGGTAGCGCATAGGGCAGCAACAACCACAACCATAATTGTTCACGACCTTTTGTATCGTCAATATACTATATATCCTGATATTGATACTAGACTATGCTTAAGGATGGTTCTTCGGTACGTTATTTTTGGACGACCGGGATTGTGTTACCCTGGCTATGCCGGTCATATGCGAATTTTGCAATTTCATTTACTGATCGCCTCAATATATGGCCGATGCAAAATAAATTTAACTTCTTCCAGCATATATGTGATTATATATATAATTTATATTTAAAATCTATCGTGTCATTTAATATTTTATAAACCTATTTCATTGAAACCTATTTGCATGTTTTATGTCATTGCAAAAAATAGTGCAAACATTTGTTTGCAACTTGCATGTTATGTTTTTAATAAATATTTTGTATAAATTATAAACCAAACATCACTTGTTATTTATATGTTTGCAGAATATATTTCGATTATAAATCTCAATGTATTATGTATAATACACTAACTTGAATATATCAATAAGAGTTCTTGATAAATCGGTTTACATAATGAAAAATTATATATTACATGTATGATATGTAAGGTCTTTGAACCCTATATGATTATAAAATCGTACATGCAACATGCAATCATTGTGTAAATTGATAATAATGTTTTAGTTCTTAATATCATTTCATGTTTATGGTCGATAATATATTATTATACAATATGCTTGTACGATGATGTTAACAATTTTCAGATTGCAAACAATGTAAGAAAACACTTTCACCTAAACATGTATATATATATATATAATCTCGGTATATACAATGGGCAAATGAAGTGTCGACTAACATCTATAGGTACATCAACATATTTTTACCACGATAATAACTGTGTTGCACTGTGTTAGCAAAAAACTAGATATAGTTAAACATCCTGAAATATTTCATATGTTTAGCCAATTAATGAAAAGTTTGTAGTCAAATGATTTTTCAGACAGGCGACAAACACGGCATTAAGACCATAGTTTTTAGTCTTGCCATTAGTCAAATATATCGCGATCGAGATACCGGTGATATCACGTAACGATAAAGATGGGTTGCGTAACCTTGATGATAGTCGATCACTCCATTCGTCACTTGATTTATGTTATCTTATAAAAACAAAAACAATATAGTACTTGCTGTTCATAGACTAATTTATTAATTTTCTGTAAAAATGCATATGGAACGATATGAAAGAATTGTAATGCATGTAATTAACATGTTTGTTACTATATAACATGCTCATAATTATAAACGTTCATGATATTTTGTAGTACTAATAATTAATATTTATTCAGAAAAAAAAAAACTATATATACACATTTATTACGAATTATACGACAATAAAAGAAATAGTACATGTTTTTGCATATATGTGAAATAATACTTAAAAAGTAATAAAACGATATATAACCAATTTTGAAATATAATGAATATGATCTATCCATGTACAAAGAGCTTAGTAAATTAATTATGATTATTATGACCAAATTTAATGATATAATTGAATATCGAATAGGCTTATAGATATTTCTCCACAAGTTTCTAACTTTGCGTATCCGCTATTCCTAGGTATTTCATTTGCTCAAATAATTAGCTTGTTGCACATATCATCTAAACATTCTCATATCGTAAGTTATTGAATTGCTTGTCCCAAAAATAGAATTTGTATCAGAAATCTGCCGAAAAGGATATTCTTTGTTTAACATTTGCTTCAAGTATTGTCATTACACCTATTATTTCCTTCCCTGTCGGCAATCAAAATATTTCCGCTATCCTCTTTTATAGATTTGAAGGTATGTATACGTTTGCGTACAATATTTCTTTGTGGAGAAATTTTGTAATCGTTTTGATCGACATACAAATTTCATGTATAGCTCTGTGGTTCTTGATCTAATAATAATCGGCAGCCCTCTTGCTTTACGTTTATACATTTCTAAATCGTCACTGGAATGAGTTCTGTGCCAATTGTCATCTTTTACATTAACATTGTCAAGACCATAAACTCACAATGGCGAAAATTTAAATTTTGAGATCAACATGTCCATTTAGATCAGATAACAAGTCTGACTTAATTTAATGAAAGTTTCTGTAAACATGATTTTAGACCTACACGAAATTCCGGTTACTTTAATACCTTAATTATAAATTAACCGATCATTGAATCTATCTAGAGAAATAATTTACTACTTAGATCATTGATCGGAACCGTATTGAATTGCTTAAACTTTCTTTTATACTCACATTTCGATATTATGATTTGAATTAATGAATTTGATTTAAAATATTTTATAGTATTGGTATGTCATTCTATAAGATATTATTATAACGTGGACATTGGTATAACTAATATATCTATTTCTGTAATATAATGATGAACCTCGTAAAAATAAACGATAAAAATGATTTAATCATATATTATTTTAAAATTTATTCTGTGACATAATAATTATTATTAGAGTAGTAAAAGATGTGCATCCTCATATACTCGTAAATCAAATTCGAATTCCACTTTATAGATAGATATACGTTAATTCAGAGTTCAAAACGGTTTTTTGAATTAAATCTTTTTTTTTTTATAATATACGAGATTAGTTTACACAACAAGAAGTTTCTCTTAATATGAACAACGAATTATATATCAATATTATTCATTTTTTAACGACTTTTTCCTGACCAAAAATAAGGTTAACCTACGACTAACTATATAGAATCATCGGTCATTAGCATAACATACACATCATGCATCCTACATATTGCCAATATATTCATATAGTACTATATATATTTTATTTAGCAAACATATCTATAACGATGTTGATTAAGTAAGCGCTTAAGGAAGGAAATATGTGTGATATCAAAAAATGCCATCGTGAAAGTAAAATCATCAAATCAAGAAATGGGAAAAAAATACTTGTTTGACATGATAACATAAATTGTTATTATGATGATGTCGCTATATCTTTTTTTTTGTTTTGTTTTTTTTTTTTTTTTTGCATATATCCAAATAAGAAACTTGCTCGATCAGTTTCATTAATTAATTTTAATATGGGTCAGTATTGAAATTTGACTTCTTTTCTTTTCTTGTCTTGATATTACATCTATTTGCAATAATTAACTTATGATTGAGATTTGAAGTTAATAAAAATTTAAAAACTATAGAGTGTATTGAACTGTTATTTGACAAGATCGTGAATAAGATCTACAGATATGATGGTGTACTAAAAAACAAAAAAAAAAAAATCTGAAAGATATATAAAAACAGATTGTATATTTATTTACATTAAATTATTATTGGATATTGTATATCTTTAATTATATGATATTTATGCAGACAACATAACATATATGATGTTATACGTATCGATTAAAGATATTATTATTTTATGATAATTATTATTTACTATAAGATATATGGTTGTTGTTATATGGACGCTTAGTGGCGACAATAATTTTATAGCAAAATACTAGTAAAACGCAAATAAAAACCAAAAGCCGGTTAAAGGAAATTTAAATTTCTTTCTATTAGATAATCTGAGATTATTTTATAATGAAAATATAAGGAAGTGAATTATAGTGAATTTACCATAAGTGTAAAATTTATATGGTATGTACATAATATACTTATTTATACTTGTATATATACGAGTATACGTTCAATATTCACAGTTTGTCTTGTAATGTTGATAAAACAAACTTTTGCATATGTTTGAGTTATTAATTATAAATTACATTTTATTTACAGATATCTATTTAAGTATATAAATTGGGGATAATACACAGTCCTCACAAATCACAATAAATTGATGAAATCAGTATGACAAATTTTTATCTTGTTAAGTTAACATATATTTTTTGACTATGATCGTTACAATTTTACAAATGATTTCTATCTATTACAATATATGTTTTGAATCACTTTATTATAGAAATTAATTTATGGGGAAATTAAGACCCGACAAAGCGAAATATAATCTAATATAAAAAATGGTGTGCGGCAAAAATAAAATAGAATAAAATGAGTTCCATTGCAGTACAAAAACGCTATATAGACAATTACCAAATCATATTGTAGTCGTTAATTATAGTTCTGATAATATTTAAGCATTTTTTTTTTATTAGATTTTATCCTTACACATTTTTGTTCAAGAAATATTTCTTGATGTCTACAAATATATAAAGAAATGTCCTGTAAATTATGACAATATGTTAAAAATCATATTCAATCCATACATTACAATTAATATTGTCCCTTAAGTAATATTAGAAATTTTATTAACTTATAAAATTTGCCAAAAATGCGTAATGTAATTTTCATTCATGAATTTATAATATTTTATTTTTAACAATTTATGTGTTTAATATTTAAAAAAAGTTAATTGATAAAATAGAGTAGTGATTTGATTTTTAAAGTGAAATTACGTTTGTGTATAGGTTCATGAAATTTACTCAGCCCTACAGTTTCTCAATCTATTTCGCCAGAAGTTTCTGTCTTGTGTATTGTCACTCTGTGCATTTAATCTTTTCAAGTCATTTAAACAATTTATAATTTAGCTATTTAGCTCGGGATTTGTCAATGAGATGTTAATTAACCAACTCAACAATCACGCAACAGTTACACATTACCATTATGGACATTGGTACAGAATATGATCTAAAGGTGATCTAGATTTATTTTTTCACCAATCGTAATTATTTATTAACATTTTAATGTATGTATAGACATTTAAATTGATTAACTAACCTGCTCTTGTTATCCTTCCAACATTAAATCTATGTGTATAATTAACTTTAAAATAACTTTCAACAATATTTCGTTCTGTTTTACCTTCACCCCTAATCGGTGAAAATAAGTACTCTGGATCAATTTCATATTTTAATTGTTGATAACTGAAACAAAAAAAGAGAAAAATTACGCTGTTATTGATTAATAATTACTTTATATACAATTATTTATGTAATAATAGTTTTTATAATGCGGTAATAGATTTTTGAAACAAAAAATTAGTATTCAATTAATTGAAATAATGTAATTTTAAGCACGCAACATGTAATTCATTCAAAAAATATATAACTTATTGACTTTGACCTATTATATAAATTACAAATAATTATACATATTTATAATAAATTTATAAAAATAAAACAATAAATTATAGAAGATGTTGACAATTAAAATTTACATTCATCAATGCAAAATTGATTACATTCATTGATAAATATTTCAATTATTTCGAATCAATTACAAATTCGAGATGCATAATCTATATACGTATTGTTACAAGTACATGCCTATATGACTATGATCATTCGTATCAAAATCATTGAGGCTCATACAAGAAAAAAAAAGGAAAAAAGAAAAGGATTTTAGAATTAAGCAAAATAGGTGGTCATTTTAATCAAGCTGCGCGTAAACGATGAAGTAAACGCTGAACGATCGCTGTTAAATTAACTTATGTAAACATTGATTAGATCCGAGGAGAAGCGAGCATCAACCTCGCTCTCCATCTTGGAGCTATCGCTGTAAGTAAGATTATTGTTAATAAACTAGAGTAAAGTTTATACAATAAATATTAATCTGCAAACATTCGATTATTTTCCGAGTAGTACGTCTGAAATATGGCATGTTTAATTTGCTACGTTTAATAGAACAATATTTTTTTTAAGCGGGTTATTTGTTATTCTATTGATTTATAAAGATTTTGTTTTAAGTTTACAATTATTAATAAACTGTTTTACTTCCTTATTCAAGGTATATATGATTTCAATAGCATTTGGTAATATATTGGTTTTTTTTTTTAATATGGAAAAAATAATTTGACCTTAATTGAAATAATTTAATTCAAACCATTTTAGATTTTACAATATTATTAATATATGATTGTATAATTATTTAGTTGTTAATTTATACGTATTTTGTGTTAGATTTTTTAATTTTATTAATGTATAGATATCACAAATAAATAGATTAATTTTCTTCCATACATTATTAGCTAGTTTTGTCATATAATCCCATCTGAAGACACTGAAGAATGTAAGAATCCTTTTGTTGTGAAACATTGTAAATTAGACTAATACCATACTTTTCTATTCTGGGCTATTGAGTAGTAGATAGATTTTTATACTGTTACTTGGAGATGTTTACAAAATTTTGGAAATTTGTCACATTATCAAATCTAAAGATTTGTTTATTTATCTATAAGTAGCACGTGATATATGTTACAATGTCACAAAACAGTATAGTTTTAAGAGATATACAAGAGATAAAAAATGCACATCTTTATATCAAGATATTTGACACGAAAAAATAGCTCAACAATAAATGTAGTAGCTAAAGCTAAGGATTTATGTAACATGTTAATATTTATATAACCTCATATAAATTATAAATATTTCACAAATTAATGAATATAAGTACTTACCCTGATATACATATAAATGTTAATAGTACTGGAATTATAACAAAATAACCGGGATGTTTTCCTATAAATATTCCTAATTTTGCAAATGATTTATTTAATGCTGTATCTACACATGATATTCCACATGTCATCTGAAAACAATAGATAATAATAATTAATATAATTAATTTAATTGTAAAAATCATATTTTTGTTCATTAATTAAAGAATTAGTTTATTCTTTGTTGTTCCACAATTTATAGAAGTAGCTATACTTCAATTGATTTAAAAACGTAAATTAACGTTTCTAAATCGATTATCATAAGCTCTAATATGTTTATCATTGCGTTTGGGATAGTCGGTGAATCGCTATTAAATGCCGTTAGAGACCGTTTTAAAGTATTGCTTTTATATAAGACTTATTTGTCTTTGTTGGCATTTGTTGACATTACAAGAGAATTTTATAAAGAATAGTTTCTAGTATAGATCACACTTAACTTCGTCTATAGAATATAAAAATGAAATTGAGTAGATCAATATATGACCCTGGTCTGAATTGTTTTTGTTTTATTTATACTGATCTGCATGTTTTACTTTGTTTTGGTTTTTTTTTTTTATATTTCATTGATTCCTATCATAATAAATTTTATTAAGCATTTGCAAATTTGAATAAACAGAAAATGTATTATAATTTAAAAGTAGATTAACATTCATATATCCGTAATTTTTTTTTAAACAATTTGTTTAAAAAAAAATTACTTTTACTTTTATTTGCAATCTGCAAGTACTGTGATAGGTTGGTTATAAATATATAAATATAATTTTTTTATGTTATAAATTAAGGAATTAAGTGTCATGCATTTAATGTATTTTTTTAAAATTGAATGGAATACTCCATGCATCAGTGACAGCTCAATTTTAATAAAGTAGAGGAAGTGTTGCGATTTGCAGAATGTATTAAAAACTTAATTATTTCCTATATTATACGGGTGTAGTGGTGTTTTCTAACGAATTCAGTGTTTTTTTTTTTAAATTTTTACAGAACCGTACAATATGACGCAAGTTACAGTAATGGTCATACCATTAATACTATCTAATATATGTTTCGCAGCCAATTATGTTGTTCTCAAAATACAATTGTGGTATTTCAATTTATAACTGATTTATACTTTATCGTATCAATGTTTCGGATGTACGTATAACAATTGGCATAATTAAAAATCGCAATCAATATAACATTTACGATTTATTCTTAATCTTTTAGATAGTTGTGTGTTTAAAGAAAACAGTTTTTAATATGTCATATTTTGCCATTTGTATTTATAAATATTAAAGAATTATATAGTAATTTATTAATTAATATAAATATTTGATCATTTTGTAGTGTTCTCGATCGTGATTTAAGGTAAACAAACTGCAAAGGTTAATGTATTATATATAAGTTCCACATTCACTTTTAACAAACAGAGAATATAAGTGGTATGCATGCATGTTCGTACAATATTGAATTTGTGGGACAAAACTGATGGTGACAATCATATGATGATTAATATAAAGCTGCGGAGATCATTAAACAAAAAAAAAATAACCTAACCAATTATAAAATTTGAAAGTTTTTGGTAAAAATATGTAAATTTTACATAAGTACTTCAATGTTTTATTGTTATTATTAAATACACATACGAATGAAGACTAAATATATATAAAGCGAAAGTTATTTGGTTAAATAATAGTTTGTGAATCGTATAAGATAAATGTTAAATAAAAAAAATATTATTAAAAATATAATAGACATATTATGTATATAATTGAATCTTATTTCAATAAAGGAATAATGTCAAAAGGTGTTCCCTATAAACATCACAGATTCACAGTCAACTGGAAAACTGCAAATATACAGCGTGGTACAGACCAGTTGTCCAATTCCATTATTAATAATAAATTATGCAATTCAAATGAATTAATTTAATTACGATACGATTGGTTAATGTGATTCAAAAGAAGTAATGATCGGAGAATATTCTTATTGAACAGAATGTGGATCATGTAGGAATTGTATTAGTATATTTGATCATATTATTTAACGATTGCAATACTATGGTAAAAGTTTAAATGTTATCATATATTCAGGAATGTTTCAATTATACTCTTTTTCTTTTTACTTATTTTATATATTCAGATTTTAAATATAAGAATTCGTATGACTAACAATAAATTAAAATTTTCTCCATAGACACCAAAACCTGAAATGTGCATTTTATCTGAAGCTGTTAATTTATGAATTTTTAAGAAATTTTTCCAATTGCCATTAAAATAAAAATATATAGTGTTAGTTATTTATTTATTTATAACCCAATTAGATGCTAAACTTTAGTTTTAGCTGAAAAATCAACAGATAAAGAATACGAAATTAAAATGATTGAATTAATTAAAATGTAAATATTTACCAACAAAAAACAAAATAAAATAATTTCCGATTAAAAAATTTATTTTATAAAGAGCAACAATGTTTTATTTGAAAAGAAAGTAGAATTTTCAGTTTCTACTGTTTTGCCACAATATATCTTCACACTGTTGTATTTGGGGCAAATAGCTTTCAATCTTGTATTTTATTTACTATATATATATATGCACCTAAAGTATACATAATTTCCACTATTTATAATATTCATTCATATAAAACGAGGTTTATAAAAATAAATAAAATAACATTAACAATATAAATGAAGACAACATAAAATAAAACAAAACAATATCCATAAACTATGGTATGCTGATGACCCTGACATTGAAAGAAATTTACGACAAAGAAGAATCAGATGATGACAAAATATAAAATATACCTATTAGGTTTATGTATGTTCATGATTATGCGGAATTATGTGGTGCCGATGATGACTGTGATGATGATGATTATTATCACGTTTATACTCATGGTAAATATTTTAAAAGTATGTTTTGAAATAACTATCAAGAAAGTGTGTTGAACAGGTTAAAGTTAAATACCTCAAGAGATACAATTTAAATTTGTAGGTTACTCACACAATTCTTTAATGAATACAGCAAGCATAGTACAATATTAAAAGTTTGAACAAAATTTAATTATAATATAATCATAATAATAAAAATAAAATATAAACAATAATAGTATATTAATGTTAGCAATATAAAAATTATGTTTATTAATTATAAATAAAAAAAACAAATCTATATATATATATATATATATATATTTATGAATTTGTATTACGGTTTTTGATATAATTTTATGTTACGGTCTGGATAAGTTGCAATAAGTAACTGTTATATTTTTTATATTGTAATCTTACCACAAATATTGAATATGTAATTTTTTTCTAAGTAGACTTCATATTAAATAATGTATTTCAAAAATCTGTTGCACTTGGTTTGTCCATAACATCCCTAAATTGAAAACATAATCTAACTACTAATAAGAAATTTTCAACCATCAAATAAATAAATTACTTAATTTTTATTCTCTTTTAATATTAAAAATGTTAAATTTGAAAATAAGTCTGCATTTTTGTATTATGAGGTTTAAGTACAAAATTAAATAATATAGTTAATGATATGGTATGAATTACGAAAACACTTGTCAAATTAATTACAGTATCCGAATTGATTTGTATGAACCTTATATATTATGTAGAATAATCAATATTAGTCTTCATGACTCTAAAGAATAAATTATTTCCATATCAACATTTTACAAGTGACTTGTCTTACCTAACTAGCGAATTGTCTGAGTTAAATACTACTTCTAAGTAAACCAGTAAATGATTTGAAGGTAAAATTTGTATTTGTTATCAGATCGTATAAAAGAGATATGGTTGTTAAGCATTGTTTCCAATGCGCATTTATTTGAAAGTTCTAATAAAACGAAAATCAAAATTACATAGACGATAATAATAAATTTTGTATCGTATCATGAGTCAGATATTAATTAAACTTAACTTAGTTATATATAGTTGCATGGCATGTGTCTTCTGTCCACATAATATCCTTGATATGGGCGATTTAAGAAGGTAATGATATTCTTACATTCAATTCTATAATACTACTTACTCTACCTTGACATACATTAGTATCATGTAAATATAAATAATGAAAGAACCTATATTTTATATTATTATCAATTTATAATATTTATGAAAAATTGTATATAATTATAAAATATGTAATAAAGTAAATGGTAAATAATAACTCAATTCCAATGCAAATTGTACGAGTACATTAAATGCAGAAAAAATGTACAAGAAAAATATATTATGAATTGGAAATTAATAAAATTCAATTGATTTTAAATACGTTGCATTACAATATCTAAGAACTTAAGAAACAGTTAATGGTCCTGGTATTTTATTTTGAATAAATATGAATATATACTCGTATAGTCAAAGTAATCTATGACCTGAAATCATTCAACAAATCTTCCACGTCAATAAAAAAAGTCGTCGATTTTATGATGATAAAATTAAATATACGCGTATATTATACGTGTACAAATTAAATTGATTTTAAATGCTTAACACAATCAACACAGAAGTTACTTGAAACATGTGAATTATTAACTAATTAATTACAAATAAATATCAGAAATATTTAAATTAGTAAAAAATCAAATATACACCCCATTTGAATTCAAAAACGAGTTATGTTGATTTACATGATTTGATATGATTTTAGAATTGGTTGTAGAATTACTACGTTCAAATTCAGTTACTCAAATTCTGATATTCTTGCATTTATTTAGGCTTTCAATTGTTCTTGTTTTCGATATTGTAAATCTCACTCTATTATGACACACGATCAATAATAGAACTCTTAAATTGTCCATGAATTTTTTTATTATAAAAACAGTATAATGGAAGTGACTTATTACAGTAAATAAATAAATTTTTAAACAATCAAACTAATGTATAGGCTAACGTGTGTACCTTTACTAATATAGCTGCACTATATGTGTTTAAACAAAATATTAAATTTTCACTCAAACTAATAATTGTAGAACAAAAAATCTGAAAATTTATGAATTGCATCAGATAATATATTCACTGATGCGATTACAAAATTGCATCTGATACATTTTGTATGCAGTAAAATTAACATTCTTCTTGCATTGTAAACATTTAACACAATTGATTTCTATTATGCATTTCAATAAAACTTATCTATACCTCTTTGCACATTAAATTTCACGCAATAAGAATAATAAATAAAAAATATGAATAAGTAGATTTATTTATGAATTTACATATTTACGTATATAGATTTCATATTGATTCGCTAAAATTTTTCTAATGTATAATTTTTTGAAAAATAGAAAATGATTTTTAATTGCATATATTCATATTTTTGAGATATTTTCGCAATACAACAGCAACAAATCCACTATGAATTAAGAATAATTGCTCTAATTGTGTAAATATATTATGCATTGTTTGAAGAATGCTATATATATATATATATATATATATATATAACGTTTATAACATTAATAACTAGCATTAGCAATAACGTATACGAGTAAAGTAATTTAATTTCCTAAGTTGATACATCCATCTTATTGTATTAATTAACAAGTCGATTTGCAAATTATTCAGATGAATTGTATAATAAATTCAATATTGCGAGAATTTCAAATTGTACATGCTTTTGGATTAAATTTCTTAAACAAATGAAAATAATATTATATTCAGAATAATTAAATTTTTTCAAGAAAATTGACAATTGTATTTAGATATAATAAATATGAATAATGTTTACTGTTAAAAATAGATGACCGTTTTATGCATATATCTAGTTATAATTGCAATCACTATATGGAGCCGATTATTCATTATTGATAATTTCGATGATACCATGATGTGATGTCATGAAAGAATTGTAATGATAACCAGATTACAATAAATTAAAAATGAACCATTTTGTGTGCTTTTTTTTTAAATTTTCATTAAATTACCATTTTTCGTTTTAATTGCTTTTGAAAGTGAAGATCATAAATTTCATTTCTATTATTAGAAAAAAAAAATCGTGCCATAAGTTTTAATTTTATCAAATTTGAAGTCATTCAACATTTTTTCTTTATTATAATATAAATAATGTATGGTCAAAGATCATTTCTTATAAACTTTCTTTGTTAAATATAGAAGAAAAAAAAGCGGACATACAATCAGATTCCTCTCTCTACTAAATAATATTTCGAAAAAATAAATATTTTATAATATAATTTAATTTTCGTTATTTTTGACGTAAACCCAATAAGTATTTTGAAATATAAATACATGATACTATAAATAAATGATATATGTGATTTTGTGTAGTTTTAATTTTATTTTATCAATTAAATTTCTTATGTAAATTTCACATCACAAAAATTATCATATAAATGATATACTTTAAAATTAAATACATATATAAAAACATATAGGCAAATTGTCACAAAAAATAGGTAATTCTGATTAATGCATTAAAAGTACTTCAAAATCTATCTTTTAATAAAAAAAATACAATAACTACGAATATTACTTGTAATATAAATAAAATAATAATCAAATATATAAATAATAAACAGTGAAATCGTTTACCACTTGAGCAAAAGAGTACGCGCTGTGTTAATTTGCATAAATAAATCAATTACTAAATTTAATTCAATAGCATTGACAATCAACTTAACGTTTTGCATACTAAAATATTTACAAAAAAAATAAATGTTTCAATTATTATTTGATTTATTATTTTGAAACTATTTAAATTTCTTCTTTGTTTAATAGTTGCTCTAATCCATACATTTACATCGCATTGATTAAACATTAATTTTGTTGATCTTTATAATGGTAAATAATACTTATTCATTATGAATTAAAAATATACTTGAATGGATAAAATATAAATATTTCAATGAACATTTATCAAATATGAACCTATACTTTAAATGATCATTTCATTATTTATTTAATTTAATATTTTATGTATTATCATTTAACTGATTTTTATGTATACACTGAAATACAATGAATGCTGTTATAAAATTAATGTTTTCTGCATTTATTTACATCAAATAAATTTATAATTTAAATGCCATATGGATATGGGTTCGTCGTTTAAAGTCTTTTGTTTTTTTTTTACGAAATTTTTAATTATTTTTAATAGAGATATTTAATTTTTTTCAATTTTTTAATTTTTTATGTATTACACATAACTTGTCTAATATATAATATAATGTAAAAAAAATCTTCTATTAGAATTCTAATAGACCGATGATGATCGAATTTCTGCCTTGTATAATAGATTTTTATTGAATAATTAATTTACTTGTAAATTGTTTAATTTTCTTTGTAGTCACTCATTTTTGATGATAGTTTTATATAAAATTATTTTAAATTTATTTATTTCGATGTTCTTAAGATGGCATAATAAACCAACAACTTGCCCCACAGTCTTTTGGTTTTTTTTTTAAAGAAACTTGCCGTTCTAATATTAAATTTTTATCGAATTTTAATAATAAAATGATGATCCGAATTTCGTTTTGAATTATAAGATTCTTTAACTAATTTTAATATACGAGTGTATTAATTTATTGTTTAAATATTAATTAATATACGTTTGTTATAAATCGTTTAATCAATTGTTGGTAATTTTAATTACTCTACTTTATAATAAATTTGTTAAAAATATGCTTCGTTAAAGATTTACAATCTTTGCGGAATTTCTTATTCGATTAATTCTATATTTTAAAAATATATAGCTTTTCTCTAATTATTGATAATTTTGTGAATTAGAATTTTCATTATATTCAATAAATTGATTATATAATATTCTTTTTTGTTTTTATTTATGAATAATTAAATAAGTCTGGAAAAGTTGTTGATAATTTTTCTTTTATAACAACGAATAATAAAGTAGTAAATTAATATAATATTCTTCTCATGGTGTGTCTATTTTATTCTGAAATTGGTTTTAAATGCAAATGAACATTATGTATAGAGATCTCTTTGAAACCAAATATACTTCAACATCAGATTGATAATCAAAAACATATATTTGTGGACAATTTAAAATTAAATGTTATAGTGATACATTAAAATAGTATAGCTGTTTGTTGAGAATGGTCATTATAAATAACTGTGATATATTAATACCGATATAATAAGTGGGATTAAACTAAATAAAATGTATCATTGTATTACTATTAAAACTAATTTTCTAGTTCGATGACCAACAATTGCCAAAAAGTATTTGTAATAATTTTAAATCAATGTTTTATATCATTATTTCATAATTATATAGATATATGTATATATATGTTAGCACGTATAATTTACATTTAGTAACATAAG
>JANSTX010007236.1:0-19959 GCA_027564355.1 Penthetria funebris | reverse complement strand
TAGTTAGCGATGACACTGATTGGACGTAAAAATTAGTTATGTTATCTCGTTGATATTTGGCCACTTCAATCGTGACCTCGATTATGTACCTACATAATGCAGTAGATTTGTACCTAACTTCTTGGCTTCCTAGTTTTTTTTGCAAGATATTTTTTAACAGAAATAATATTTCGGAAAATTGTGTGCGTGAAGCTGTTAGTATGCATTTGAGGGCGATTGTCTGAATTTTTAAGGGTGTAATTACTCAGTAGAATTCTGATTTAAGTTCATGTCGGAAGTGTTTGTATTTCACAGGGTTGTCATCACTGATTAATGTTATTATTATCTGAATGCTAATTGATAACAAAATTAATACTGCATTTGTATATTAAAAACTGCAATCCAACGTACTCGTAGGTGCCGTTATAAATGATGTATAAATGTCAAAAAAAAAATGTTAATTGGTGGATTTGTTAATTTAACTTATATTCATTTCAACAAAACTGTTCTAAAGTCTGCAATAATTTTTGAAACTTTTATTACAGTTTTTCAATTACCGTTATGAGCATAATTAAATAATTTATTTATTTATAAAATCCATCTCTAAGAAATATACAATTCATAGTTTCAATTACGGAATATAGTAAAATGATAAATTCGTGCATATATTATTAAAATCAATTAATTAGCAGTCATTGATACCGCCTATATATTAAATTTAAATAGTAGCTGTTGTTAAATAAGTGATGACAACATTCTCATAGTTATAGTTTATCAAGTCATTTAAAAACCTTCGATCGTATTTCGTGTGAATTGACTGGAAATTCTATGTTTGACTTAAATCTGAAAATCGCAAGCAACTATTTTTCGTAAGCTACAGCATTTATTTGTATATAAATAAATGTATGTGCATCTTACTGTAAGGCGTTACAATGATTAATTTGATTAAAACCAATACGCTGCGAAACTTGAAGCATCTTCCAATTTAGCATTTTTAATCGGAAACATTTAGAGTGAAGGCCCTATGTACATTCATCAGATCATTAATTTGTTATTATTCCGGAAAAGAAATTAATATTACATTTATGATGAGCAATGTTAATGTGTGACTGCAATAATTTACCTCAACTAACGTTATTTTTAATGTTTATTTTATAACTAATAACTCGGAATAATTACCTGAATTAAACGACAAGGCAATATTATATAATAAATTAGAAATTTACTTGTGAAATACAATTGGCAAATTAAAAAAAAAATAAAAAATTCAAGGAAAAGACATTTAAAAATGTGTTTATTTTAAGCATTTTAAATATGATATACTTAAAAGTTTATGCAATTAATTATTGACAGTGAAATTAGTAGCCAGTTTTAATTTCCTAATTGTTGATACATTTGTCATAAAATACAAATAATATTATTTTTAAAAACTTATCTCTCAGAATGACTACAACTACTTACATGATTTATTGAATAAAGTGCTAAATAATTTGAATATTAATATTAAATTGATAAGCACGTCCAATTAAAGTAGGTCATCGTTTATGACCTATGCTGAATAGTATAAAATATTATTGTATTTGGTAATGAAATAAATATGTTTTTTTATTTAAATTAATTCAAATCCTATGAATGATCATATAATATTATTTAAAGTGATCTTATTTATGGTGACTTTTATGTGTATAAGTGATCTTAATTTGTACGTCAATTTATGTATAATTACTTAATTCAATAAATTGTTATGAATAAATAAATTGCGATATGAATTTTGTGTTATGCCAACTCTATCAGCTGGTAGTACATGATCAAAATTTAAATGGTATGGTCGAAATGGATGCATATGTACATAGAATACTTTTCATTAATGATTGTTTTTAACAGTGTAATGATATATATTGATCAATTATTTTGAACTAGTAATTTCTAATAAACGCTTGGTGATCATATCGACAATATCAGCTGGGGATACATAACAGCAGTCACTTTATATGTATACTATAAATATAACTGATCTACAAAATGCAACTTTTACAAATACTGATCACCCATTAACAGCCTGGTTTCAGTTAATAAAAGAATTTGTAAAATCGATTCCAGATGTTCCCAAAATTTCATCTTTGTGAATTCATCGTATTCAATTTGTAGAGCATATAAAGAAATAATATTCATTATTGGTTGATTGTCTACTAATATCTTTAAAGACATTATTTTATCGTTAATTCTATCTACTGACACAACCCTTTGTTCAATGTTTTTGTCACCAACTATTCCTAAACAGTTTATAGGGCCTTCACCATTATTATAAAGTTTTACTGACGGCGACCGCCTGAGTCAGTAATCCAAATCACTATTGCTTGAGATGGCAAGATTGTTCAATTTGAATAATCTTCACCATTCTCAATTTCACAAATTCCTGACCAATCAGTTGAGTTATCCGCCGAAGCGCTATACTGGTTTGGTAATGACGATACATTCGCAATGTTGAACACTTGAATATAAACTTAGATTGAACGCTTGGACACTATAAATAAATGGATGTAACGGTGTGAAAGTTCAAAATGAGATTTCAAAGAAGATTAACAGCTCACTGCACATAGTTGACCCAATCCTTAATAATAGATTGAAGTTGAGATCTTTGACTAAAATAAGAGAGTCCGAAAATCCCATTTTCAAATCACAGGATCAGACATCCAATGTACTTCTGTCATCTGGATGCTAGTGAAATAGACTATATAATAATAATGTTGGTTGTATATTGTATACCATTAACGATCTAATATTGACACGCAACTTGTGTATAACAACAAAATGATAAATACAGTAACAACAGCCTATTAACGCATCCTAATAGCTATCGGTATCGATGCACATTTATGAGATGTTCTTCCTTGTACTCACAATACTTTTGATCGCCTTAATGAATAGTTAACAAATCTGTGCTACACCTTTATGAATCCTATCCATCTCTAACAACGTTTAATTCGTCCACACTTTGGTCGAGACTCCAGTGATATCAGTTGACGCTGTACTGCTTAGTTCCACCAAACTAGCATCCACTTTTCCCACACTCTCTTCCATATTCCTACATTCACTGGTTTGACCCAATCCATTTTTCCAGTAGAAGTCATAATTCATATAACACCAGACCAAGGTATATGTTTATCTCTATAAATTGTAAAAGACGTTGACTATGTGCACTGTAAGCATTGTGGGCAAGATTATGTTTACAATCTAATTATTAATTATCACGAATGTATTCTTTGTCTTTAATTATAAATTATTTAGAAAAGAATTTTTGAATTTGTATTTGAACAAATAAAATAAAAAGTGATTTCTTTTGATACCTGTCAAAACTAAAATTTTGAATGTGAATGTGATGTGTTTAACACTAATTATACTAGTAGATTTTTATAGATAAATATCTCGTGGATGTGGACTTTTAATCAGTACCACACAACTAGACTACATGAACACAATCAAGTAAAAATAAGGGTTAATAACTGATTTATCGATTAATGACATCTAACTGGCCTTCAATCACACAGTCTGAGGATCGCGGATTATCAGAGTCATTACAATACAATACCTTTGAATGCACCATTGATATTCTTTTAATTGTGCCCCTACTTGTGGTCGTATTCGATGTAACAGTTGTAATATCTTTATTACCATCGAAATAATGAGGATGTGCCTGTAATCAGAATTAACATATTAAATATAATTATTATATTCAAAGGAACTGGTGTACACAGTACTATACGGACATTACACTCAACTCTTTTTTAAAAAACAACAAAAGTCATATAAGGCTCAACATGCTCCACTATTAACAATTAATATTACTATTATCATCATAATCATGGTGTCGTCGTGGAACTGAAATTGAAAGAATTATTTATATTCTAGTAAGACAGATGTTAACCATTTTAAACAGAATTAAATAGTACGGAAACTTTATTGACGATCTAAACCCACACTGCGCCTGTACAACAAATCGATTTGGCCAGTGATTTGAGTATCATCTAAAAGTCGAAAACTCGACTTTAAATTCTGTCGAGGATGTGAAGGGTAGTCGCCGGAGTACCAGCTCATAAATTGATGATCGTAATGGTTTTTTATTGAAAAAATAGGAATGATGTAGTTTATTTTATTGGAAATACGCCAGAAGTAACACCATCCAAAGTGACCAGAATTGAGCACCCCTTAAAAAAATTGCATGTACGTGACGCGATGTAGAAGGACTGAATTACAACTTAGCTACTAGACATGTAATTGTGGCTATAAAGAGGGTTTGTGTCATATTTGTGTATAAATCACACGCAGTGTGACTCAAATGATGGTGCTTATATCGTGTTTGTTGACTATTTCAAAAATATCTCAACAACAAACTAATTGCACAATATTCTAATCTATAACCGGGTAATTCTATTGGTTCTAATTGTTCTACTTTTTACATTGAAATTATAGTTATTTGTGCCCTTGAGTGGTAAGGATTACGTTCATACTAAACGCATTTGTTTAAAATGAAAATTTACATTTTTTACAGAGATTTGTAATAAATTTCCTCATATAAATTAAAGATATTTTATATAACTTTTTTATTAGCTCGCCTTTTTTGTCTATCTGTTTGTCTATTCGGTACAAATTTTGCAGTCGAAAATTCAGTCACTTGCCGACTAACCAGTACGCAAGGCCAGCCTTCGATAACAATGCAATATTTTGAAATCACTAATCACTAATTTTGACTTATTCAATACACTGCACAGTGAAGATCAGATTTCAATCGCAATGCAATATTTTTAAATCATTAATCACTAATCACTGTACAATGTGATCACTAATTTTATCTTATCCAGTACTATCTTTTAAAGACAATTAGTGTTTGATCATATTGCAATATTTTTCAATCACTAATCATAATTTTATATACGTTGTACTATATGTTCAACCCCATATACTCACTTCGGAAATTCCTCTCACATATTTTGGATTGAAATATTATTAAGACAGATTTTTTGTCCAGGATCAACTTTATTAGCTTTTTTTACACTTTTTACTTTAATTTTTTTTCATAAACATTTGTTTATGGATAGTAAACTTTGAAAACTGTATTTTCTTGTTGGTCTATACAATTTTCTTTTTTTGCATCCTCAGGAGGAAATTGTAGAATTTCCACCAAACATTACATAAGAGATGATATTTTTCATTTTTATTTCAGATAAAAATTGTAGATTTGGAATTCTGACAATATTTCGTCATAAATTCAAAGAATCTCATTATTTAAATTTGTTTTGCGAATATTGTATTCGTTTCGAAACTTGAAAATCTATTGATCGATGATCTTGTTTTAGCCTATATGTGACATTTAAATTAAAATGAGATAAATTAATTTTGAAAAATAAGTGGGTACGAAATATAATTAAATAATTTTATTAGACCGTGAAATTAATTTTTCTTAAATAAACTGTTCATTCTTTTATTGTTTCCTTTTTAATTGCCTCATAAATTCATCTTATTTTCATTATATTACTTTTTCAAAAATTAACTCATTCATTATTGCAAACTCTTTAATTTGCAATTTTAAAATTTTATTAGAAAATGAAATATTACACTTTGGTTTATTAATACATTTTATGATTTATTAATTATTATGTAACCTGAACACAATATCTTATTAATATTGTTTGTTGTACCATAAATTTTGTGTTATGTTCTTACTGCAAATATTCATTTATTCTCATTTTATTCATTGTTTATTGTTTATGTTTGTTCGGCCTAAAAAATAAAAATAAATGCCATTGCAAATAATTGATATCATTAAATGAATTTGATTAGCAAAAAAAAAAAAAAACACAGCTGACACTAAATTATATTATACCTTCCTTCCTACAGATTCAATTGCTCAGGAATCATTTTGCACTCAAGAATCCAATGGATATTCACTAGAAAAAGAAATTAAATCTAGTTTAACATTTAATTTACATCCAGAAACGACACATAATTCCTGTAAACGTACATTAAGTGCACCCGATTTTCATGGATTTTTTGTTCGACTTCATAAATCGAAAACAGATAAAAAATTATTAACCACATATAGTAAGAAAGATGTTAGAAATAATGGAGATCATTCAAGTAAATTATATAATTCAACGAAGTCATGTCCATTAAGCATTGTAAGTATATTTTATTATTCTATAATAATCGATCTACCGCTCTTCATTTCCAGACACAAATGCAGATAGTTCTTAAAAAATAGGCGAAATTTGTAACTGCCAATAGAAACTCAAATCGTATAGATGGTAACTAACTGTTCAAAATAATCTACATTACTCTAATAATATTTCGGTATGGGGTGGTATCGTATCAAAGTCCTTAAGACTAGAACTGAAAACCATTGCGATCAAATTAATATGGTAATTTTCCATACTATGGTTTAACAATATTAGAAATATTTCCATACGCTGTAATTAAATTACATTATGACCATATAATAAGAACTCTAATAACAGTCAGACGTACTATCTTTGACGTTATTCAAAACATATTTAATTCCACGCTGTATCATCGGTAACTAACTCGATCACTATATATGTCAGAAAAAACACTAAAAAGTAATTTGAAAAAATATCTTATCAACAAATTGGTTAGTTGAGGATTCAAGCACCAACTACCAACAAACTAAGTAGCTGAGGATCAATTCTACTGAAATATGGTATATTCAAATGTATAACCGGATAATTGCAATTGATCTTATATATTCCAGTTGATAAATTCCAATTAAAGTTGCTTGAGTTCATATTTGATCGTGACATCGTCACCGTGAAAACATGTGCCTACTTTAAATTTCCCCCCTATAATACTTATGTTATTTTGAAAACAGAGTATGTTCATCGATCTATGAATTCCTGATACTTATGTTTGAAATTTGCTGTTATGTTTTATTTAGTACACACAGATGAAATATGCGATGATTTGAATTATACATGCTATCAGAAGTATGTAAACAAATACAATTTCTCTAAAGCTGAACACGTGCCTTAAATTTACAAAATATATGTATACTAATTTTTTAAGTTAACGTGAAGATAACAAAATCGTGAAAATATGTGCTTATTTTAAATTTCGCGCCTATGAAACTAATGTTTATTTTGAATCTTGAGTATGTTCGTTCATTGATGTACATTCAGTACATTAAGTCGAATTTTCAAATATTGTAGGCACTTTATATTGTCGATATGAGTCATTGAATTTATGCTAGCATGTCATCGTAATGAGACAATTTTCATTAGTTTTGAATTATTAATGCCAAAAAACTCACTATTCTTGTTAATATTATAATTACTATCTCATTTTTTTCTGTAACACATTCGTCAACTTCAATTACGCTTTTAACATTTTCGGTTCCTAATCTTGTCTCTTTTGTCACAATAATTGACACATTTTGTAGTTTAGCGTAGATATTAACTGATCACTTCATTCATCGCCTCATTGGTAGATAGGTGTTCCATTGAAATTTCTCAAATATAATTTCTGTTGTCCCCTCCAATTAGACACTGTACTGTTATGCTTCACCAAATTTAAAGTCACGGTTGCGGACACTATTCGTAATTAATTGTCACCCAATATTTCCTAGTGAAATATTGGCTTTGAATTGTCATTATGTATAATGTAATTTAGCTATTCCACTTTACAACTTTCATTATTACTGCTGGCGTATCATCGTAAATTTATGTAATTAATAAACTTAGTTTTGTTTAAGTCAATAATTAATTTGTGATTCATTTAAATGTTTACATATTAATTTATGAAGATGACAATGTGTATATAAATAAATGCATGAAATAATAAAAATATAGTGCTGGAAAACCGGTCTGCTCTCCATGAGAATTTTATTCACAACAAATTCAAAGTTGTTATTTTGATATTTGATATTTTGCGAATATTAATATCATAGTATTTTGAATTTTAATTACAATATAAATTATTATTCTAAAAACAACTTTAATTTATTGTGTTTCAATTAAATTGACCATTATGCCACTAAAAATACGCACTATAGAATTTAAATTATGAGATATAATCGTGAAAATATCTATTTTTTTAAAAATTTAAATATACTGTACTCAGTGTACCATATTTCACTAACGTCAATTTAAACATACTGTACTCAGTGTACCATTTCACTAACGTCAATTTAAACATACTGTATTCAGTGTGCTGTTTCACTAATATACTGAGTGATGAATTGCATATTATAACAATAAATAATTTTAAGCAGGGAAGCGGAGGCAACCGGTGAAGATCATACTATGAGTGAAACCATTAAAGAATGTGACGTGCTTATGATTAATGTCTTTTTGTCATGTATTTTACTCCTGTATTTAAAATTTAATTAATTTTTACTGAAGTCTAGAACCTGTTAATTTATGGTCTAGTTATTTTTTTAATTTATGATAACTTTTGTTCATTATGATGGCAGTAATTAATTGTTTTTAAAAAAGCCGGTCTTTTTTGTAACTTTTATGGCAGACCTTAATATATCAGATATATAATTAAAGATATATATTTTCCAAGTCGATTTCATAGTCTATTTAGTAAAACTAAATTATATTTTATAATTTTTGAAATATTTAATTTTAATTTATTCTCTCAGTTTTCGTCGAGTGATCGTTTGGCTCCACCATGGAGAATTGATCCATGTCAATTGGAAACAGAAACTCATCATGAGGAACCTGTTCGATTATTATCAGGCCGTTTACGTTTAGTTTGGAATCATAGCGGTAATATACCAGATTATAAATTAACTGTTACCGTATTGGGTAAAGGTTTTCAGTGTCATGATGAAGACAAGCATCCATGTTTAAGATTTGGGTAAATTTAAGAAGCAATTTAATATATTTAAAATATTGATAAAACTATATAATTGTAATATGTTAATAAATAAACTAATTATTTGTAATTACATTTTTACAGACTGGAATCATTAATTTGTATATCCAAATCATTAGTTTGTGATGGAATTAGACATTGTCCGGTTGGCATTGAATATGATAATGACGAGGACTCTACTTTGTGCCAAAAACTAATTGAAGATAAATTGAAGAGTGTAAGAAAATTATATGAATATTTAATTTTTATTGTATATTTTATATGAAACAAACGATTGGAGTTATATCTAAATTGTTTGTAATATATGTTGATTTAAATTGGAATGTTGTTTCGTAAAAACAATATAATTGACTGAATTTTTGATTATGTTACAAGATCATTCACATTGAAATCACTACACACTTAAAATAATTGTAGTATATACTGTTTCATATGATGTCTTCTACAGCATGCGGCAAATAGATAAAACTCAACTGTTGAAAAAAAAAAAAATTAATCATCATCATATCCTAAAATTGAAATAGATGTTTTAAGTATAACACCGTTATGTGACATTACACCAAGTACAGTAATTTAGATCACCATTATCATCTTAACCTTTACGCCACATTTCGTGGCATTATAATGTTTACACAAATAACTATAACTAAAATTTACTAATTGGAAAATATAAGATCAATCATAAATATCCGGTTATATATTTGAATATTTGGTGCATAAATCCCCACATACCTATAGCTTATCGTTGTTATGATATGTTTTGCAGCCAGTCGATAAATACGAATTTTACATAGCCTTTTTAGCCTTAATCACACAGACATATATTTACCTGTGGCACATCGTGATGGAATATGTGGGTTGATTTACTTCGACTATAAGTCTACCACTTAAATCGTCCACTTGCGGTAAATTAAAAGAACTGAAATTAAATATTCCAATGTATCTATTTTAACGATAGGTTAAATATCTAACATACATTTATTTTTAAATGAGTACCTCGTTTTATTAATGTACTAATAGGGAAGTGATGCTATTCATAATAAATATGGTTTGTCTTAACAAAGATAAAACCTACAATATGAACGAGTAATGTTTGGATTGGGATAAGTATCTCATAATCACAATAACGGAAGATTTGCCTATCTATGCGAAACTTATGACACCAATGGAATTCAATGCCTTATCTTTGTTTTCAAACTATATGCCTAATTATTATGACCCATTAATGCCATAATATTAAATAAAATTAACCTTTTTATCATTTTCAGAAACAAAAAAACTTTAATATTAACATGTGGAAATTAACGCCTGATTTTGTAATATTTCCACCGGTCAAAGAATTTTCTGATGAAGACTATGATGATGATGATGATGACAGAGATGATAAAATAACAACAACATCAAATAAGCATTTAGTTATTCCAAAATTAAAACCTTCGGATTCAATTAATAATCAAAATATTGATGTACAACATGGAAATAAAACATCACTAACACGGGGCCTTTCACGTTATGGCCCATGGGGATATTTAATGCTGGGCATGTTAATTTGTGGTGCCTTATTATTAATTTGTGGTCTATGGGGTATGTAATTTATTAAATGATTGTAAAGAAAATCAGGAAAAAATAACATATTTTCGTATTCAATTTTTTCAATTAAGTGATAAAAACTAATGAATAATGTTTGAAATTAGTACCTCCTATTATGCCCGCATCTATTCAATATGCACCTAATTTGGTTTATTGCAGCACATCTTTGAATTATTCCAAATGTTCAATGTGGTTGTATTTCCTAATGGGAGATTAGAGCATACGAATATGTAAATTTATTACTTTAAAATATTTATGTTCAATTCAGATATGACGGATGTGATTATAATTCACGTTTAAAAACGCTTTTGAAACATTTCCAGCACCCTTTCTTTATATTAAATGTACGGAGTGTTATTTTCGTTAGATTTTCGTTATTTTCTACAGTCACATAATTTTTATTTACATTATGAATATTGTACGATGTAGTTTTTTTAATTTTGTCTATTTTATAATAAAATAAAAAATCATCAGAATGTTGCTGCCGACAAAATAAACCACCATCTAATGATACAACCATAACATCGGATGATTTATCCACAATTGCACAATCAAATAATGGAACGTTTAGTCATTCCTCACCAGAACCCAGTTCGCCGCCAAATTATGACGAAATTGATCCACCGCCATCTTATGCGGTTCTATTTCCACATCAGAAGCGTTTAAGTGAGAATCCTAGCCAATCAACAAATAATGAAACAAATAGTACATGATGAAATAAATACTGACTGATTAATTATTTTTTTTTTTAAATTATTATTTTTTAAAAATAAATAATAAAATAAATTTGTAAATAAAATTAGGAGACAATTTTTAATAATATATTTATAATGAATTTATGCCAAAATAAGTTAAGTTTTTTTTTTTTTAATAAGTAGTTTGAATTCAGTTTTTAATGAATTTGGAAATAATAGCACATTTTAAGGTTTATTATGAAATTAGTGTAAAATCAATTTGTAAATTTTGAAATTTTATTATTTTTAAAATGTTTTTTTTTTTTTTTTTTTTAACGATAATATGTTATTCTGAGTATATTGGAAAAAAATTAGGACAAAATGAAGAAGGTTATGTAACACAATATCAGCCTCATTTATGAATTATCATTTTTTAAATTTATTTTAAATATTGAGGTTATATGTTCAAGGTTATGTTCTAAATACTCCATTTTTAAATTATAAAATTTATAGTCCTTAATGATGTGACTAATTATTTAGAATGTGATACTCTATAATTATTGTTTTTATTAGTAATATTAGTTTAAAAATTATTTTAAGTTTTATACCTTTAAAAGAATATATTAAAAAAAATTATGCTTTTGAATAATTAAATATTAAATAGGAACGAAAAGAAAAAAATTAAATTTTATTAACGATCTTCTTCAAATTCAAATTATTGAAAAACAACTGGGTGACCTCGCATGACTGTGGTTTCAATACGAAAATCCGTCATGACCGATATTTGTGCAGGCTGCATATTCATTGAATGTTTAAATCTGTGGTTTACCGATTCATCAAATCTAATTGACCTTTTAGCACACAGTATGAGCATCGAATTATCAGTGTCCCTATTTTTTTTTTGAACTAATTTAAGTGCTTGTGTTAGTAATATGTTGTCGATAGTAACTGATGTAACAAAAATAATAGTCTCTTGAAATTCTGCATCCAGTAATCAAAGAAAGAATTTTTCGTTCCAGAATTCAACTTTCCTAACATTTCTAGTTATATAATTTACGAAGCATTTAATATAATATAGTGTATTGTAAATTTTCAGATGGTATTTAAATGTGAATTAAGAAATGTTATCTGGAAGTTCAAACTTTATGTTTCAATAAAAAGCAGTTTATCCATTTATATAGATAAACTGCAAGGACAAGTGAAACAGATACATAGATTATTTTTATATATCAATGTTTGTGTACATCCAGATTAAAACTGGATCAATTAAAGCAATTTTGAATCGAACCTCTGCATATCTAAATATCAATGTTGATATTTGAGTTCTAATTGATGCAATTTAGTATAATATCTCTCATATACATCGATATTTATGCTTTTAACATTTGAAATACATAATCCAAACATTTCCACATCCTATAAAATAACATAGAAACATAGAACTAATATTTTTTAAACGAAACAAGAACTCACACCAATCCATCAAAGCATTATTTTTTTTTTTTTAAATCAGAACACAAAATATATTTTGATTGCCCATAAGGATTGAGGTGAGGTCGGAAACGTAAGAATTTGTTAACTTAAATGTTTGGGGGCCGTAAAATTTAGGAAACACATTCTCGGAAAGATTGTTCCACAGGTCAGAAGTACGCGACAAAAACATGAAATTTGATACTGTGCGACTCTAGAATTTAACATTTTAAGTCAATCTCAATTATTGTTGTTTTGGATGACATTAGATGTTATTACATGCACATATTATTGAAATGGAAACAATTTGTTGCAGGTTAGATGATGTCAAATTTTGGTTACTTGGATGTATTATTAGCAACATAGTTGTTTAGAATATAAAATACTATATGAGTAAGCTTAATATTTATAAATTTTAAAAAATTTTATTGTCAACATTTCAAAAATGTTGTACTAGTATTTTTTCAATTCCGTTAATTGCAAATAAATTCTGCAACAATAAGTCATTAAAATGTCTAGTAAGGATCAATCTCAGTCACCTTCAACATATACCAGTTATCCAGAACATGATAATCATCAAAATATAAGTGTAATTTTAAATATTTTAAGAGAATATGGGTATGTACTTCTAATATAATAGCTTAGGATTAACGTATTTGTTTTTTTAAATATTTTCTAAATATGAAAGGGATTCTAATCCAAACGAAAGATTGTTACAAGAACTTGAACAAATTATAAATATAATGAATGAAAAACCGTTACTAAATTCTACGAAGGAATTTAGCTTGGAGGTTATTATGTTTATTAAAGATATAGTTAATAATTGCTTGGAAAATAATGTTTATGCTGAAGTAAGTGACTTAATTTAATTTAAACCTATGTCATTTTAACATTATTCTTTAGACTGTAGGTTAATAGGATACAGGTATCTTTTTTCATTGCACTAATGTACATATACCCATTATGTATATCCATCATCTTTGAGCGTCTCAATATATTGCAATATAATCATCAAAATCTCATTAACATTTTCAATAACTACCATCCGGTTGCTTCATACAATTAAAAATGTGAGATTTCGATTTCGTACATATGTCAAGATTCAATTTTATGTCCCAATAATATTGAATTACTTCCTTTATAAATTAATTAACCACTATTGCTCTAAATACTTTCGAATTTGGGATGCTCCAAATATTGCCTTAGTTCATGGTATTTCTAATTTTAGGCACATACTTCTATAATTTTCTTAGTCACTACTAAATATTTATAGTATCGATTTTAGAATTCGAGTATGCTATAAAAGTACGTTAAAATGATGGTGATTAATGTAGTAGCACATTGAGATTACTGAACCTATAGTTAGATTCTCGCGGTATCACCGGAATCATCAGCAGAGTATATGTCAGTCTTATTTTCGTATGATCGTGCCTAAAGTATTAATGTATTGTTTATATACTTGTCTAATTAGCTATCAAACCAGGTAGCTGTAGTTCGTCATACCACATTTATGGAAATAATTCACTTTACATGTTTTATGTATAATATATAAATGTACAACGAACATTAAGTACATTTTTATAATTGAATTTTTTTTATGCCTACTCCTAAAAAATTTAACGTGATCGGTGAATAGATTATCACAAAGCGAAACCCATGTTCTTTGAGTTAAACGATTAGACAGATAAGGTATTGTCTGTAGTGTATTGTCTAATGCCCATATATGCAAATTATACTTCATCATAGGCAATATTCATGATTTATTTGCATCATAATTTAACCTTAAATCATATTGTTAACAGAGCATTCGATACTGTATTTCAAATATTGACCATGACAACGGTTGGAGTTTTATTAAAATAAAAAAAAAATATCAGAGTAATGTCCTTAGAATAACTGGGAAACATCTGCATCAAAGTTCAAAGTATTAGTGACGGCATCTAAAACAAAAGAAAATTTAATACAACTGCACTCCAATTGCTTAGATCAGGGTATATATACCATAAGAAGTCACTCTTGATACTAATATCTATTGTAAAACTAAAACTTGATCAAGGAGTATGATGAAAATCGCAATACTAGTAAATGTGGCGAAATTTCAATTTTCATTATGTTGTGGAAAATTATTCACCAATTCAATATGGTTTCTTTTAGCGACACTTAACATCCAAAAAAAAAGACTGATATTCATGAATGATCTGATTACCAATTAGATGTGTGGTGTTCACAGAGTTCAATAAGGTTTTTATTGGGTTTCACATCAAACTTCATTTAAAAAAAAGCGTACTGCCTCTAATGGAACACGATTCGTATATTTGTGCTGGTGCTATTGCGACTATTAGAGTCACAGTTACGATCATAACATTGATTCTGATTGATAAATTTAATGTAAGTTGCAAATTAAGAAAAGTATGAAAATTCACCCTTATTTATAGTAATGAATTTGTAGTTTGCAGTACACTATTATTGTGCAACTCCTAACCCGTTCTAAGTAATATTTGATGTTTAATTTGTGTTTTATGGTTTTTTATATATTAAAGGTAGTCTTTAAGAAATTTATTAGACTAATATTTTGTCCTATTTATGACATGTAAAACTATGACCGTAATCAGGCATTTAAAAAAATCCTTTTTATGATCCTTAAAAGCGAAAGTAAATGCGAAAAATTAACAATATTGTATTCAAATCGTTCAGTTTGTTGTTATAAATAAAGTGTTAAGCCATTATTGCCTTTTCTCTCAGCCGTTGTGTTACATGCGTTTCGATCTTATATATAACTGATTAACAATAAATTTTTAATTGTTATTAAATTTAAGATTACTATGAATTTGTGCAAAGAAATACTACATATCTTCTATAAATATGAAAATTTGCCAATATTAAACCAAACGAAGTGTTCTAATTTCTTTAACGATCACAATGATCACAATCAGTCATTGAATTATATAAATCAAGAATATATTCCTTGTAAAATTGAAAGCACTTCACTTCTAACCATTGAAGAAATTAATGAAGAATTTGAAAGTATTATCACTTATCTTCGAAATAAATGGCATATTGAGAAAATTGAAGGACATCCAAAATTAAAAACCCATTCAAATAATACAACGAAAAAAATTGTAAAAACATTAATTAAATCGGAAGAAATCTTATTGAAATCCTTGCAAAATCAATGGGATTTATTTCAACGAAAAATTGAAAAAACTCATCAAAAAGATCAGGTTCAACAGTTATTAAAGTATATTTTCTTTAGAATAACCGATGTAAAAATATCATTAGGAATTATCAAGAAAGAGAGTGATTTTGTGATTGAACAGCAATGTTTAATAAATGAAAATGGTAACTTTGATGTACATAGTAAAAATTGTCGATTATTTTAAATAATAAAACTGTCAATAAAATTAATGATAATTTTTCTATTTTAATTGAAGAAATGAATAAAAATATTATCCTTAAAAAATTGAATGCGGAGGATAAAAGTTATAAATCTGAAAATACATTGAAAATGACTAATGAAAATTGGAATTCTCAAGATATAAAAAAATGTGATGATAAAATATATAAAAACGATTTCAAGGATATTAGCTGGGAATCAATTCATAAAATAATCGTTAATGATGAAAGTGATAAGATAATTTCAATTGGAAATGATCAAGAAATGTGTTATATTAATTTTAGTAAAATTTGGAATGAAAATAGCCATTGGACAACAATTAAGTATAAATTAATTCATAAAGGAACTTATAAATTTAACGGTTTACATTTAAGTTATCCAATTAATCGAAATGAATTTATTTTCGGAAATAATGGAAATTTTGGAAATGTTGAACTTGGATTTTCCAAAAATTTTCATGCAATTGCATTAAAACGTTTAACCGAATGTAAATGGCTGTCAGATGAACAGTGCAATAACATACATGAATGTTTGGAAACTATGAAAAATCTATCGAATACAAATCTGTTGAAAAGTTATTCATTTCAGGATTTATGTGGTCATACATTTCTCTATTCCAAGTTATGTGACTATAATTTAACAGATTATATGCAAAATTTAATATTACATAATAAATTTAATGCAATCGAAATGCAAACGATATCAATGGCAATTATTAAAGGTTTGGCCGCACTTCATCTATGTCAACCAGTAATTGTTCACGGTAATTTAAAACCATCAAACATTTTGATTGATGACCATGGTGTGCTTAAATTAACCGAATTTGGAATTAGTAAAGTAATTGCATTTTAATTTAAAAATAAAATTTTAGCAAATAGCATGATTTTTGATTAGTTACAAATAGTGTCGCCTAAGGTCTACTAATAGTAGTAATATAATACCCTATCCATTTTTAATTTTACACGTTGTCACCTCTGTCACTCGATTATTCCTATCAATTTTAAGTATAAAAGATTCTTTGGTATTTTAAAGGTGTTTTCAAAAATTTTTTGTTTCGAACATTGTCCATAGAATTTTGTGTTTCTAAATTTCTTATTCTTATTCCTATTTGATGTATCCGTATATTTTAGATGTGATCTGTTTTCGTCGTATTTTTCCTAAGAACAAATTACGTAATTTCAAATGGAAAGTAGTTAGATATGACATTTCAATAGTATAGTCTAGGTAATTTGAAATAGATAATTTTGTAAATAGATATGTGTTATTCATTTAATTGTTGGAAACTGTCCATTTCAAATATTATATGTATGATGTATGAATATCCACCAAATCAATACCACTAAATTTCATTTCACTGAACTAGTAATATAATTCTTTGATTTAATTGTGAAATCATCGAAGTATTAAACAAATTGAACCCGAAGAACAACGTGTTTTTATTTAAATAGTTACAATTTTTTTCAAAATAATTTTAATAATTTTACATTACCATATTCTTTCAGTATTTGTACACTAGCAATGAGAACATATCCAAAATAAATAAAATTTGGTGGTCACCCGAAGTAGGTGAATGTTATAAAATGTTGAAAGAGTATAAATGTACAACAATGTCGGATATTTATGTAAATTACTCAGTGCATGAATATCAATTACTATTTCTTATTTTAAAAAATAAAATCTATAGGCTTGTGGACTTGTATATCATTATGTAAATTCTGGTGGAAATCACATATTTGGGGATGAAATTGATGACATATTACAAAATTTAGAGAAGCAACAGCCATTATTTATAATCGAATCTTTAGATTCATTGGATATTTTAAATCAAATGCTTGATATAAATCCTATCACAAGACCATCCATTTCTGAAGTTTATAAGTAAGTTTAATGCGACAATTTTTTAATGCATGAATGCTATATTGCAGTTTTCAAAGCATGCAATTTTAAATAAAATAATTTAATATTACTTGCAATTATTTTTAATACTTTTCTTTGTAATGTCAAATTATTGTTTCAAATTCTATGTTCCTTGAAATTTTCTGCTACTACCAAGATTTTAAAATCACCATTTTTAATGCCAAAATGTGGAAGCAAATAGAATTATTCTAATTAATTGATAAAAACTTCGTCGTTACAACATCTTTATTTATGATACAACTTTTTTTAAATTTTCATGCAATTATATACTTATCTAATTACGTCAGAATATAAGTAGCACATAACTATTTTGAAGTTTTTGATAGTCGAAAAAAAGTAAATAAACTGAAACATTATATCGACCACTCCGACACAACTGATTGATATCTATAAATTACTTGTAAATTTGCGCTTATCGATATTGGTGCAAATAGTGATGTATATATGAGTACTCCCTATCGGACAATTGATCGAAAAGTTTAAATTTACACAGAATAATAAATTCATGATTAGAAACCAGATTTTATTTTGAAAAAAAAGAACAATGAATTCCACACATAATCATAAGCTTAATTAAATTTTCTTTCCATTTAGTCACATATATTTTTGGTCAAATGAAAAACGTTGGATATTCTTTAAAAAATCCATTAAAATAATTTTGTCTTCAAGAGGTGATAAAGTGGAAAATAAAAAATTCGATAATTTTTGTTTCATTTTTAATAAGCATTTTATTGATTTCAATATAAAACAGATTTTATTTCTGAAAGATATTAATGAGTTTTGTACAACTTTCGAAACCAATTTCGAAATAGATTTTAATTTTTTTAGTTTTTTAAATATATGTAAAATTGATTATGATTATTTTCATTTAACCCACGAAGGTAATTACGTACAGAAAAATTATTCAAATTTGTCAGTTATTATTTATAAATCATTAAAAGATTCTAAACTATTTGAAGATAATGAATTTCAAATATTTATACCATTTTTTATGTAAATTTTATTTAATTATTTAATTTGTTTTATAAGAAAATAATAAGAAATAAATTTATCTTGAAAAAATAATGAGTGTAATCGTTCTTCGATTTGGTATAATTTAAGAAACTTTTTGATAATTGTTTTTCTAATCCTTTATTTGTAGCATATGGACGAATACAGACATACAGTGCGGCACTAAGATGTTAGTCCTCAAAATGAAATACACCTTCTTAGACATATATAGTAATTCAAAACAGTTTAAAGTATTGAATCCTGATAAGACAAAAATTCTATTATGATTCATTTGAAATCTGGTATAAATCGCATATTGATTAATTTACTGAAATTATACAGTGATCACTGTTTTAGAAAATCATTTCTATCATTTCAATTTATAAATACTTGCAAAACTGCAGAGCTCACAATATACTTGTTACTACACTTGTTTTAACATTTCAGAAAAGATATTAACCATTTTACATTAGATACCGCATACTTTTTATTTGTACTCTTTATACACATCTTGTCTTTACCGCATACTTTTCTTTTTACTTATACTATTTTTAAATTAGTAGAATTGTAATTTTTTTGGTCCCTTTATTGTCAACATACGCACCATGATTTTATTTATACTCCTTAGAATGCATAATTTTTATTTCTATAGTTATTGATACTTCTGCTCTCCTGGTATTGCAGAAGAAAATTTCACATTTTTTCACTACGTTAAATTTCTCCTCATTCCAACTCCATCAAGTTTAACCATCTTGTGAAATCATAAATTAATTTACATAACTTTGCACCTCTCTATATTTTCTTGTAAAAAGAATGACAGTAAAAGTTCTTAGATTGCACATGGTCATAACAAGCATCCGATAAGTTAATTACCCAGTACATCTTGAATGTATCTAGTACCTATATGTATGCCTTTTTAGGCCCTGGGAACGAAGTTCCAAGGGTCTATTGAATTTGATTTCGTTCATGTAACGTTAAGAAATAAACATCTCAGAAAAAAAAAATTACACAGAAGTGCTTATAATTGAAAAAAAAGTTGATTTAAGCATGTCA
>JANSTX010007225.1:0-19968 GCA_027564355.1 Penthetria funebris | reverse complement strand
ATTGAATTTATAAATTAAAAATATTCACACATTATTTATGTTATCAAAATTTTTGAACTGTTATTATTTACTGTCACAAATATTTTTTTTTTTTAAATAATTCAATATTATCATTGTATTTAATATTCACAAAAAAATATTATTATATTCAGTTATATCGGCTATATTTAAAAATAATATTTAAAGATTAGCATATAAAATAGATGATTATATACACTGTACTACGTATTTAATATTAACTATTTATGTCAATAAAAAGACCTAAACGTCGTTAGTATAGTGAACATGAAGTAATTTTATAAATACAATGATAATATAAATATAGTTACTAATGTTCGAAGTAAATGTATGATGATTTCAATAGGTATCAAACCTATTTTAATTTTAATGTAATTATTTTTAATATATTTTTATTAATACAAGTTTATTACTATTAATTTAATTAGGATGGGAAGAGGGTATACCCCATTTAATATTTCCACTTTTATTATTTTTTTTTTTAAAAAAAATTGGAATGATTGAAAATTCTGTATTTTTCCTTTTTCGTTCTTTTTGCTTTTATTTATTTCCTATTTTTTTGATCCTTTAACACAGAAAAAAAAAATGCTACATCAAATGAAGGCGCACAACAATGTACAATAAATTGATTTTATTAAAAAAATGTAGATTTTTTTAAAATTTTTAATATATGTATTTATATTGCCTATATACGTACGAGATACAATCATACATTTCTATCCAAATGCATACAATAAATAAATTTTGTTTAGAATATATTAATTCCTATACAACTGTTATAAAATCTATAATAACTTGCACTTACAGATTTTAGTACAGTTTTAAAGTACGAATATATTTAAAACTAAAACCAATTTTTCTATAAAATGATTGAATTTATGTTGAAAAAATCAGAATGCATACTAAGAGCAATTGTTTAACAAATTTATGAATTTAAATTTACGTTTAGATACAAATATAATTTCGTACATAACTTTAATAGGCTTATCAAAATTGTTGTTTCTATATTTAAATTAAGTTACAGAAAAAAGAAGAAAATGGAAAAAACTAAATTTTTTAGTGTATTTTGATACAAATTAATATAAACGTTAAATTTGTTTATTTGTAATTAAAACTGAAACTTTTAACGTGCTTGTGAATATAATTTTTTAAATATTTATACATTATAACATTACTATATACTCTCCCATCTATCACAAGTGGAACATTATAGACAAACTTTACGATACCATTTTAATGTCATAACACTCATTATTGTTATTGTCATAATTTTCTGTTTCGATGTATAAAAATATCAATCTTTGACATCATAGAAGGAGTTTGTGAAGTGTTATAATATATAAATATAAATAGATGCGTTTATGTGCGATATTTCTTTATCATTTCAAAAATTACAATATTTAGGCCATTTATATTTTATTTTAAATTATATACAACCATTTAAAAAAAAAAAATTTGTCTTTGCAGTGATTCCCAATAATGTGATTTAATATATGTTTTAATATATTATATTTTGTTAAAGATTTTTAAATTTAATTTTTCTTTCTTTGAATATTTTTGCTCCTTTTCGTTTTGCTTTGCTTTGTCAATAATTAAATATAAATAATATAATAATTTACAATTATAACTGCTTTCGCATTAGCAGCGTTTTAAGTATAGGCTACGTTTCATCAGTCATTATATTATCAGCTTCAGAATTGCTATTATTATTAATATTAATATTAATATTATTACTATTATTAATATTATTGTTATTATTATTATTATTAATATTATTGTTATTATTATTATTATTATTATTATTATTACTATTATTAAAATTAATATTTTTTTTCATATTTGGACTAATAGGTGTTAAAGGTAAACTCGACGAAGACAAACTATCATTATTATTATTGTTATTATTATTACAATTAATAATATTTGATTGTAATTTTGGTGAGGTTGCCGGTGTTAAAATTCCTAAATTAACAAGACTAGGTAGGTTCATTCTAATACCA
Organism: Penthetria funebris; assembly: GCA_027564355.1. NCBI lineage: Eukaryota > Metazoa > Arthropoda > Insecta > Diptera > Pleciidae > Penthetria > Penthetria funebris. The sequence goes on along the minus strand of JANSTX010007225.1, from coordinate 17,950 downwards.
TTAACATCACCAATATGATTAATTTGTTGTTGATGTTGTTGTGGTTGTTGTGGATGCAATTGTTGTTGTTGTTGAAGTTGATCATTAATTATATCTATTGGGATAAGAAAAAAATGTACGGTAAATTTTTCAAATAGAAATTACAACATAATTTATATACCTTTTTCTGTGGCAGAAGAAATTCCTGTTGATGACGATGATGATATAATAGCAGATATTAAACCAAAATTATTTTTTATACTTGTTTTATTTAATTGATGTTGCGAAAATACATTATTTGAATTTGGCGATAGTTGACTTTGATTGTTATTATTATTATTATTATTATTACTGCTACTACTATTGTTATTATTATTATTAATATTAACATTATTATTACTGCAATAACTGCCCGACGTATTACTAGCACTAGATGGACTAAATGATCTTGATGGCGATGGTGATGTTGAAATTGTTGGTATATTAAAATTATCAGATGATGACGATGTATTATTGGTATGATTCAATAATGTATGACTCTTTAATCCTTGGGATGTTTTATAACTTTTACCACAATGGCACTTATAACCTTTTCGTACCCTTTTGAAAGTAAAAGTATAAAATTTAATTAATAGTAGACAAACAGTTTTGTTTTTTAAATAATGTCAAGAAGCTAGTAAACTAGTACTTATTATCTCTTCTAGTAACTTTTTTTCCCCACAAAGAGGAAACAAATATATACAATAGGGATGAGATTAATGATCTTAGAAATAAATGTACTAGAAACAACATTTGAAAATTTACAACTGTTATAATGCCCTAAAAAATATATATGGGAATAAACTTAAAGTTATGATTCATTTAATGCTTTTGATCTACTATAATTAACACATTGCATAACATATAATATATATATATATATATATATATATCACATATTGTGAACATGACCCCAATGTGTTTTTAATATTGTCATATTGTCGAGAAATATGACAGTTAACCTCTTTCTAGTCCCAATCACACGCAAGAAATTGGCATAACAAATTGTGATCGAATTAGTTAATGAGATCATGTGAATAAAAAGATGGATTGAACTATCTAAATGTCAAAATCGATAGTGATAAATTCACAGCTTCCTAGTTTGTTGGTGTAAATATAGGTTATAACAATATTATTAAATTATTATTTACTCACTTTCCATCCTTTTTATGGCCATTTTTCGAATGATATTTTATACCATTAACATTCTTGTAACGCTTTTTGCATCCAGGAACAGGACACACAAAAGGTTTTTCATTTAAGGAACTATTGCCACTTGTACCAGAATGCCTATACATAATAAACAATTTGATATAATATATATATAATATAAAATGTTGATTTAAAATCAATGTGTACCTGCTTCCGTATCTCATTATAAATTCAGAACTAAATTCTTCAGTTGTCCATGAATCATTACTATCCTCTGATTCTGATACAATCATTTCATCATCATCCATTTCACTTCCTACATGTTTCAAAACAACAATAAAATAAAATAAGTATATTTTTTGTTAAAATTAAAACACATTTAAATACCTGTTGGAGTAATACTTCTATTTGAGGATGACATACTGTAACTATGATGTTTAATTGCTAATTTTCTTTTTAACTCTGCTCCAGAAGTACCAAGAAATGGGCCCTCTTTTCGTGCAGCATCTGTTATAAATCTGAGAACATAACTGAGTGGAAGACATGCTGGTTGAGATTGTTCTTTCTGTTCTATAACTTGTGGATCATAATCTGTAAAACAAAAAATAACATCTAATCAATCATGCCTAACATTGGGCATCGAAGCAAACTGCACAATTTTTTAAGGAAGTCGCGCTACGGATAATGCAGAAAAAAATCAAGCTAGCAAGAAAAACATTTGAATTTCCATCCATCATCTTTATTCTCCTCTTCTGTCTTTTCGATAACTAAATTTCTTTACAAAATCAATTTCCCAAATCGAAAATTGAAAAAATGTAATTTATGCACACGGATGAGTGAAATCAACCAGAATGATGCATAAATACAGCTGTTTGGGTATGAATATATAAAAGGTCAATAGCCTACGTAACAATTAGACTCTCAATGTAAAAACAAAAAAAAAACACGCGAATGAAAAAATTTAGTTACTTTTTGATTTAATTAATTATTATAGGAAGGAATGGATGATAGATGGGATCTAATACTGAACAGAGGAGGTACAAAATACAAAATTAGCAAAAGCAATGTAATAGTTGAACAGAATTGACACCTTGTTATTGTAGGCTGTAAGATGCAAATTCAGTGTAGTTAAACGATAAATGGAAAGATAGAATTATCGAAATAGTAAGATTAAAACGCAAGTGGTAAAACACGTCTTTACTTACTCTCAATGTAAAAAAATGCATATAGTTAATGGAATAAAGAAGTTGAGAAAAGCATGAGGTGGGATAATCGTAAACACTTTGAAAATTTTGCAAACCGGGTCCATTACGTTGAAAATTCAAATAACATGAGATAAGGCCACCGTCTGATAAGAAAACTGACTGAAAAGTTCAACAGAACAGAACGTTCAATTTAATCCAGTAATCTTTTATTTCAAATGAGAAGTACCAAATGCACAACATGTGAACAAAGTACTTTAACGAGCTGCTGAATAGGCCTACGGTACAGGATACACAGACTCCAGTTAAGAGAAGGCCGTCAATATAAATAGTCAATGATACAGCTCTAAGTCTATGTGAAATAAAATGTGTACGTTAAACAATATATAAGCTTCGAGCAAAACGCAGTTTCAATATATACTCGTATTTGTTAAGTTTAATTTAATAGTACGGTTTTATTAACATTATTTTCCGACGACCATCACTGAAATTTAAAATTGTAAATTACTAATTAGACTGATTCTAATGCAGAATATCTCATGGTTATAAAATAACTAGAATTTTTTAGAGAATATTTAATTTACTAACCAGAAAACCAACAATGCAAGTAACTTTAACTTTACTATTTAACATTACAATAAATTAAATGCACTCACGACCATCTTACAAATAATGAATCAGACAAAAAAAATTATAAATTCTTTGTAAATAAATGACGAAACCATTTTCATCTATTAAATAACATAATATTTTTTGATGAAATTTGATATTTAAACACAAATAATAATAAAACCACAGTTAGTCACTTGTATCCTGTCTCAAATAAATAAAAAATGTTTGACGACTGCACCCACCAAAAACGAAAAAAAAATTAAAATAAAAAATGTAAACAATCACAAGAGCAAGCAAAAAAAAGGCAAGTGATATCTCAGCTGATGCAATCGATGACCTCGGTCGGTTCCAGAAATTGGTTTGTGTATGAACTAAATAAAAAAAAATAAATCTCATATCGTACGTAATGCATACAACAAATTGAAACAATCAATAATAATTATATTATATAATTATGACATAATTATTAAATAATACATACCAATATGTGTATCTTCAATATGTTGTATAAGATCACCTAAACTTGGAAATGTGATTCCGCAACCATTAAATTTACAAATGTTGATCAAAAAAACAGCCATATCTTTTAGCAGATGACTGCGGAATCAAAATGGTGTGCCACAAATGTTATGCAATTTTAATGGTGTGACAATTTTTTACAATAATTATAAATAAAATCAAATACATATATATATTAATAAATTAAATATATAATTATTTCTAAAATTCATTAATATAACTAAACAGATTATTAGGACAAAATAATTAAAATGTATATTATATATTTTTAAATGATAATTTTCAATAATTTTAGGTATTATACAAAATGACATCTATAATCTTAAATTATTACTAACGCAATTTGTTTTCAAATATAAAAACCATTTATAAAAAAAGTAAAAATTAGAAATAATCAAATATAGAATAATTTTTTTAAATAAAAATTTCAATTAAAAAATATGTATTAATTTAAGAATTCAATTTAAATTAATTTAATTAATAAAGGTAATTATGTTAAAAACAAAAAAATTAACAGAGCCATCTATAAGCTTACATTTTAACACAATTAATCTGTATTATCACAAATATTATTTCTGATCAAATTAGAACATCGTAATACACTTATATATTATAGAAAATATCACTTAAGCTTAATAATTAACAAAAATTGAATAACAAAATTAATATAATCTTTTCCGTAAATTATTTTATTATTATTAATAATCTAAATCACGTAACACGATATTGACAATTTAAAGTGTCAAATACTGTATCCGGTTTTTTTTATTGATCGTCTATTTTATTTGTATGAAACCGAAGTTTTCGAAATTAGTTAGGAAAAAAAATAAATAATATATATGTAGACCTAAAATTCGAAAATTTGTTAATTTCAAAATCAAACTGTAGAGGCATATTATGGAATTTGTAATTTTTTCTGTTTTATCATCTTTTCTGTTCACTATTCTTCGATAGGTCGAACGTTGTTCTTGTTATTTTTTGTAAGTGAAAATTAAATCTGTATAAATTTAATAATTTATAAAATCATCAATGTATAAATTTTGTGTTAAAATATAATTTATTATTTTATTGAATTATGTGTTTTATTATTTTGTGATAATGGAAAAATTGGAATTATTTTAGAGGAAAATTTTGATTGTCTTTTTTTTTTTTTTCTTAATTCATTCATTTTGGGTGTCGGCAGCCATTTTTTTAAACTTAATATTAAAAAAGTTGACAACCATAAAGCGGTCTCAATTTTACGTATTGAAATACACAAAATTTATAAGAAAATATATTTAAAATTGTATAAAATATTGTTTAATATAATTGTACGTTAAATAATTTTCAATAAGTTGATAGTTTTCATTATAATTTCATTAAAATTTTATTTGATTGGTTACGTAACGTAAATTATATGAGAAAAAAAAGTCTTGTTTTAAATGATTTTTTTTTATGCAAAATTTAACTATAATTTGATAATTCAAAGAAAAAAAATTAATTATTTGTAATTAAATTTCTTGTAATATTTTACAGAATTCCTAAGCACCAGTAAGTAGTAAACTACAAAAAAAAAAAATCAACAAAAATGTTCGTATCAACTGCATCTCGTCTCGCTCCAGTCGCAAGAAATATTGTAAGTTTTAACAATTTTATATTATAATTAATAATAATAAATGCATGTGTTCTAATGTAATTTTTAAATTGGGTTCCGAAATATTGCTGACATTGTATTTTACACATTACATAAGTTTTTAACTCGAGACATTGTTTTTTTTTTATTACATAACTTTTTTTCCACTTAACAATTTCTAAACGTTTTTACATAATCCGTTGTAATATTCTATTTATTAATTTAATTTATTTATTAGTTTAATTAAAATATATATATTCATATACATTATTGTGTTTTTCAAATTGTATTTAAGTAATTTTATTTATTTCATATAGTTTGTAAATGGTGCTCAAGCATACCTTAGACCACTCAGCACTGCTGTTATTAGTCAAAGTCAAACATTAGCTGCACAAAATACAACGCCAATAGCATTATTGCCACAAGTTAGGTCATTCCAGACCACAGCAGTTACACGAGACATTGATTCAGCTGCCAAATTTATTGGTGCTGGTGCTGCTACAGTTGGTGTTGCTGGATCTGGTGAGAATTTTATATTTATATTTTTCTTATTATTAAATAGTCTCGGACATTAATTTTATAAAGGGCTTCACGAAATTTTAATTCATTTGTAAATGTGAATATAATATAATATAATTGTATCCTAATAATTACCTTAACATAATAATTTTGGTTAGTAAAAATCTTGCATTTGGGGCACCCATACGAGTACTTTGTTACTCAATTATGCCTCGGGAAGGTCTGAGAAAAGGTGAACTCCCAGATTTGTTGATGGGGATTTTTCTAAATATGTTTAGAAAAATTTATGTGCACATCCCAGCGGGATGCTTGTATAATGAAGAGGTAGGAGGACAAGAAATTCTGTTTTTCAATTATTTTAAAATAATAAAAACATTGATATCTCCTGTCACCAGCAATTTTAGTACAATGTGCAAGCTGAATTTATTTTATTTATTCAGAACTCAATTCAGACTAATCTTTTACTAGCCAATTTTATATGATATTTTTTTCATTATTCCTTTATTAATTGTTCACAAAAAGAAGAAGAAGAAAAAAAAAAAAAGAGTAATATCTTTGGGTCAATACAACCTCATTATTATGTAACGTCAATATTAATTTGAAACAATGGACCAATTATCTACATTCAATCGTACGAACGGGATGCTAGCATCTACCGGTGAAACAAAAAGCATACCTACAGGAGCAGTGTATTTCACTGAATTACAATTACTATAATGTTTTAGAAATTTAACGTTTAATTATTTTTCTTTTGTTAAATGATTCTGAGAGAGACTTTGACAATTAATCAATTGATCGTTTATTTTTAATAAATCATACCTTGTTTGACTTGGATCTAAAAGTAACTTAGCTATACCTTTAAATAGAACGTTTTAACAATTTGAGGTTTTTTTTTATAACTTTTGATACAATTGACTTGTCAATTAATAACATTATAATATAACCTGAATTATTTTCTTTGATTGGCTCTTTAGTACAACTACAACTGTACCTTGTGGTTGTTTATATTCAACGATGTGTTTGCAACAAAAGATATTACTTTTTTTTTGTATTATTAATAATAATTTATTCATTCCAAAATAATATATCCTTCCAAATAATCCATCAAAAAATTTCATCCAGGTATTGGAATTGGTACAGTATTTGCTGCATTAATAACAGGTTATGCAAGAAATCCATCCCTAAAACAACAATTATTTGCATATGCAATATTAGGTTTTGCTTTAGCTGAAGCTATGGGACTATTTTGTCTTATGGTTGCATTTTTATTATTATTTGCATTTTAAAAACATAAATTTTGTGTAAACGATTTGATCATTTATAGTATCCCTTTTTTTCACAAATTTGTGCTTGATTTTCCAGGTGTGGGATTTTTTTTTTTTCATATAAAAATAATGTATTGTGTTATTATATTCTAATTTTAATTCATTGTAAATAATTTCATAATGTATATTGTTGGTAATAAGAGAGATGGTATGATGATGGTGATAGAGATGTGATTTCTATATATTTGCTTAAATTTATGAATATATTAGAATAAACTGAACGTTTAAAGAACTCAATTTTATCATGACTACAGTGTAATGGTTTTTATTAAATTAATTTAAATATTGTATTACCATATTTAACCATGAATTTATAAAATTCTTGAACAAGAATTCCTAAATACAATGTTCAGAAATGATTTATACATTTCGTGGATGTCATTGAAAGTAAACCTAATATGTAACTCTGTTCAAATTTTACATACAGCCCTCGGCTTCCCAATCTATTACTCCACAAGTTGTTCGTTTCTTGTCAATCACTGTAATTATTTTGTTCGTAATTTTGAACAGCATATAACCCAAATAGTTTGTAGGCGACCTCATTTCCACAATTTAAAGTCAATTTTACGCTTAGTGTATTTGGCATTTATACCATACCATCTTAAAATCTACTTCGAGTGATTATATTGGTTAATAGGTGTTATTCAATAGTTGTTATTAATATTATCCTTAAATGTTACTCCGGATGACTATCTTGAACATTCTCATCGGTTGTGTGTGATTATTGCATATTTTATTTGACAGCCCATAATTTAGAAAAATCGTTCATATTAACTCTACTTTTTTTACGAAGTTTTTGTTTAGCAACAATTGTTGCCGTGCCTTTGACGAATTCAAACTGGTTTTCTGAAATATTAATTAGATCACAGAGCCACCAAAGGGTCCAAAATTGATTTACAAATTTTTTAACGTATGTAAATGGCTAATTTTTGATTCCTCTTTTGGAAAACCATAGTTACCAAGATATTTTAATAGATCCGATAGGGAGATGGGTCATCTGGAGCAACTGCTTTGCTTGAATTAACTGCATTGACTGATCCCAAAATAATAGGATTTGATTAAAAAATTATGAGAATATTCTTCGTTTAGCAGCTAATTAAAAATATTGCTTTCTCCCACCTATTATTTACTGCTCTGTCAGCAATCAAAACAGTTTCACTTTCATCTTTTATAGTCTTTGACTGCATCATTTAGTATATTACGTTTTGATCGGCTACATACTTCAGATATTTATATATAGCTGATTTGTGGATTTAGCAATTGTAAACGACAACTACTCACTCTTCTTGTTTTACGTTTTGCTAGTTTATACATTTGTAAATCGTAGAATATTTGTATAAAACACAACTGTTCTAAAATCTGTAGCATAACTATTCTTGTAACTCTTTCAATTTGCTTCATACTTTTAACTCATATATGCCACGTGTCTAATCTGACGCCATACTTACACTCTTATGTTCTCATGCATGTTTTACAAAATCAGTAATTGATGAACGAATCTGACGGCGTAAATTAGCAGATTAGCTGCAATATGCGATACGTACGTAAACGTGGTATAATGTCACCTAGAAACAATGAGCCTTTTAAGTTTGGTTCTGGAAATGTTGAACATTGATTTTCAAAATGTTGAAGTCCCAATTTTCTTTGTTTGTGCCAATTAAGAAATTTCTGATTAAAGGGCAAATTTTGATGGTTAGTAATAAATTGAATATTCTTAGGTGTATAATGAATCAAGTGTATGTTGTTATGATAATAAAATAATAATAAGAGGTTAGTAAAATCATTTTAGTTTATATTTAATTAAAACTTTATTAATTTTTGGGTAATTTATTTATTTTTTTTCTTTTTATTTCTTTTAGGTGCTGGTATTGGAACAGTATTCGGTTCCCTTATCATTGGTTATGCAAGAAATCCATCACTTAAACAACAGCTTTTCTCTTACGCTATTTTAGGTTTTGCTTTATCTGAAGCCATGGGTCTTTTCTGTCTTATGATGGCCTTTTTATTATTGTTTGCTTTCTAAGACGTTTCATTTTTTTTTTATTTCAAATAAGCAACTTTTTGTTGTTTATATCGCAAACATCTAAAATTAAGCTAAGAAAATGAAATACAAAATACAACTAAAATAATTTAATGAAAAAAAGAAAAAAAAATGAGTGCTAAGAGGGGAAAAAAACAACCATCCATGGAAGAATTATGTTTGACTTTTTAGTTTTTTTTGTTTTTTTTTTTTTTTTTTTTAATTTTTTTTTCTAAGTTTTGTTATGTTATATTATTATTGTAATTAGTCTGCCACATGTGATATCATTTTTATAAAATGTTACACTCATTATTTAAATGTCTCGAAGGAAAGTAAAAAGAAAATAAAAATTTAGAAATATTAATTGATTTAAAACAAACACAATAAAGTGAATTTATTTAAAAGAATGAAAAAAAAAAAATACTTAAAACAATTGTCATAATTATTTCATGGTTTATATTTCCCCACACATGTTTTAAAACATTTTCGAAAAATTCATAAAAAGTTACACGTAGATGAAATTTATTATTATACATTTTTAGAACATTTAAATATATTCCATTGATTTATTATTTATACATAGATAATTATGCAACAGGCATAAGGTTAATGTAGAAATTTATATAAATTTAAAAGAAGAACACAAAACACTCGCTAACCTTATCCCTTTTACATTTTATGTTTATGGAGGAAGAAAAAAAAAAGAAAATGTGCAAGTACATTTAATTTAATTATGATTAAAATAACTATAAAATATTAATAATTATTGGATCCCCCCCTCAATTCTCAAGTATCGTGTGTGTAACATCTTTATGTTTTAATTTGGGAGGATTATATGCATGAATTTGTTACTGTACAGAGATTTTTAGATCAAAAATAAAAATGATTATAGAAACGACGAAAAGAGTTTTTTTTTTTTTTGTTTGCATTTCTGGTTCAACTTCCAATTAACACAATATTCACAAATCCATCCGATCATATTCTCATTCATTCTTATGAGTCGCTTAAAGAATCTTGTATTGTGACCATTAAAGAGTAGCATAAGCCTAAACAATACATAAAAGAATATACAATTTTGTTCATGATCACACAAGGTAATGCGGTGATGGATTGAAAACAACGGTAGCTTACATAGCTTGAGATCAATTCGTGTAAATGTATTTCCCTTCGAAATTAACTTGTGTTAACACCAAAATATGTGTTATAGATGTAACTTGTATGACACACAACAAACTGCTTAAAAATAACATTAATTCATTTGTAGGAGATGATGAAAAAATACCAATAAATAAAGCATCGAACAGACTGTATAAACTCAAACAAAAAAAATCGTAAGTTTGGCATAATGAAGGCCATGAAAATAACTCGGTTGACTGCAATGAAGGATGGTCCTCTTGATCTGACTACTAAATATATTAAAATAAAATAAAAATATTCTTTAAATTCGAATAAAGTTACTTTAACCTGTGGGAAGAATACACAATAAGTCAAGCAATTTAATACAAACGTTGGATAAATACTATAATAAAAAAGTGTAAAAACTTTGTTCAAAAATACAGACACGCTCAGATGAAGATTGATGAATAGATTTAAATGTGTAAATGCGGTATATACGTATCAAAATATGGAATCGTAATTGCTTATGTCAAACTGAGACGATTCGGAACCTGGCATGTTTGTGCACGAAGCACATTCATTGAGTCTCTATATCTTGTATTGCGTTAGATTGATTGGCCGTAAATATTCTGCCAAGTGATGAATGACGTATGCTCTTGCAATCCTTACAATTTGCTCCAAATGCTAATTATATTATATTTACGTAATGATGATTTATAGTCGTGTAGAGTTGCTGAATCGTGTAAATGGTTTTTTGTGCATAATTGAAATAGATTAAACTCTGAAATAATATTCAAAATTTATTGTATTTAAATTATTTTCTTTTCTCTGGACTGTGCTTTATATTTTGAATACAAAAAACAAAAATATCATAAGATTCAATTGAACGCACTCGTCGTTAAATTTAAAATCGAAATTGTCTTCATCTTGCAATACATGCCTGTGTGAACATTCATTTGTCTTTTCCTGTTTGGTTGTCAAAGAAAGAAGGTTTGTGTTATACATTTTAATAAAATAATTTTAATTTATTAAATCCATCTTTGATAATATAAAATTTGAAATAATTTTATTAATTAATATCAATATGATTCTATTTAAATAATTTGTAAATTTTGTTCTTTAGTTAACATTTTATTTTGGTTTTTTTTTTTTTTTTAAATTATTCCTCATGGAGTCTAGAAAAAATTTCTTTTTTTTCTTGTAACTTATTTTTGGGGTTGAAAAGTGTCCTAAATTTTATATAATTTGTAATGTTTTTAATATGTTTCTTTTTACTTTTTAGGTTAATAGAGCCTTTCAAAAGGGGTAAGTTTTTTTTTTCTTTTTAAATAATTAACTACCAATTTCTTATTTAAACTGGTTTTTCATTTACTATTGTATTATATATGGATAATTTTCTTAACTATATTAAAATTCATTGCATATGTGTTAAAGATTATACTTATTTTGTTCATTTTTTCTTAACACTTCCGAAAAACCGCGTGTATAGTTTTTTTTTTATCTTGTCATATTTTCAATACACGTTTTTATTCATTACAATACTGTCAATATTTGACTGCAGAACGAATATTTCAAAAATGATGATTTCGTGTTTTTAGGATAGTTTTTGCACGTGTTTTACTTTCTAATATAATAATCTTTTCACTGAAAAGTACCATCAATTTATATTTTTTTTATAGCCAGTTTATTTTAAATTTAATTCATTCATTCAAATGATGATAACCCATGCACCACTCTCAATGTTTATGTTGATAAATTTTATTTGTGTAACTGATGAATGATGAATTAAATTTTATTTAATTTGTGAATAAAAATTGATTACAGTTTTCTTTTCTTTTTAAAGAAAATGAAAAAATAATAAAAAAAAAAAAACAATAATGAAAGGCATAATCGTTTGTCGTCTCCATATATGGATCGTAATAAAAAATACAGATCCTTGTTGAGATAGACCAATGATGTGACTTCAGATCAATTTTTTAATTGATTTCGTTGCTAGGTCTATTTTCACACATCAAAGATGGGTGCCTATCGATATATGCAAGAGTTATATCGCAAAAAGCAAAGCGATGTTATGAGATATTTGTTACGTATTCGAGTTTGGCAATATCGTCAACTCACAAAAATGGTACGTTCACCAAGGCCATCACGACCCGATAAGGCTCGTCGTTTAGGATTTAGAGCAAAACAAGGTTTTATCATTTATCGTATACGTGTACGTCGTGGAGGACGTAAACGTCCAGTACCAAAAGGTTGTACAAATGGTAAACCAAAAGGTCATGGTGTTAATCAATTGAAACCATCACGTTGTTTGCAGTCAGTTGCTGAAGTAAGTAATTTTCGTTTTTTTTTTTTTATTCAAATTTATTTTTTTATATTTAATAAGGAATGTGTCGAAATGGATGTATATGTGGTAAAAAATGGAATGTATGAACTTTTACCTCGCAGCACAGTATTTTTTTATTTCAGTTGCCTTTGTAACATTCATTAATATTCAATTTAGTTGTACATAATGTTTGCGAGTTTATTATCCCTTGTGATTATTACATACTTTCAATATATTTATTTTATCCTCATGATGATAAACCAATACGAATCCTGAAATTGTCTTTTGTTGATTATTTTGCGTTGGTCTGACTAATAAATGAATGTTGTGTCAATAAACCACTATCATTATACACGACCTCTGTCTGGCAGCGTATTTCCGTCGCATTTTTTTTTTTAACCACTTACTAGACTCATTACGGTTCTTTATCAGGTTGTTCTTTTTGTAAAGATCTCTATTACTCTGCTAATTCCAGTCATGTTTTAATGTTTGATTTTCACAAATCAAATTTACTCGTTTTTCGACGACTGTTTTCTTTGTCACCGTAAGATCTGTTAGTTTGTCTAAATTCTTGTTTTATTCATCATTTTAATAAGCCTGTACGCTATAAGAGCGCAATTATAAAGTTAATATACACATGTAATATTAAATATTTTAAAAACTACATAAGATTGTAATATATTTAGTGTTGAACATGTAGTCGATTGGTTTAAGATGTGAATATTCTGGTGGCGAATGGAGTGGCCGCCTGTTGCTCAAACTATCTTTATCTCTACGCGGTGTCACCGGTAACTCGATCACGGTATATGATCAGTACTGGTGTGTGATGGAGGCTAAAAATATCGTAATTTTGTAGTGTTTGGCAATTGGTTCAAAATCCATCTCGTGTAACAAACTGGACTGGATAGCACCACTCTACTGAAATATTCAAATTTATTATAGTTGCTAAATTGCAATTAGTTATTTGATTATTTTGAAACTGCAAATTAACCGTCCTTGAAATGTAAAAATTAAAATTATGCTATGTAAAGCCACATGTACCTAGATTCTGTGGTGAATTGCTTAGGCACCAAGTTCACATACGTATATAGGTTTAGCAACCTTCTGCATTATTGAGCACTCCCATACCACATCAACGTTGTTATACTTCATGTCTGTGTGTGTGTGTGTGTGCTTGTGTTGTGTACATTTTTAAAAACAATGTCGAGAATAATTTCATGATGATAAAATGGCTAACTTAATTCAACAATGTCGAATTTAGAAATTTGCCTTTCTTAGATGTCTGAAGAATTATTTTCAACTTTTGTCTTTAAATATAAACTTTCTAGTATTAACACAAAAATTGAGTTTACATTGTATATACTAACCTACTTCTTTTTTCTTTCTATATAGGAACGTGTCGGACGTCGTATTGGTGGCTTAAGAGTACTCAATTCATATTGGGTTGCACAAGATTCATCATATAAATATTTTGAAGTGATTTTAGTTGATCCAAATCATAGCGCAATTCGTCGTGATGCTAAAGCCAATTGGATATGTAAATCTGTTATGAAACATCGTGAAATGCGCGGTTTAACATCAGCCGGCAAAAGTTCAAGAGGTATCGGTAAAGGATATAGATATTCACAAACAACTGGCGGTTCACGTAGAGCAGCATGGCATCGTAAGAATCGTTTACATTTACGCAAGAAGAGATAAACACAATATTTTTATTTGTTTTTTTATTTATTGAATTCTGTAATTATATGCTAAATACACACATATTGTTAATGTGTAAATAAAATATATTACTGATTTTTACAAATAAATTTTTATTTTTATTTAAAGCATATTTATTATAATATACACGTTGGGATCAAATACCTGCTTAATGTCTCGTGTAACTTGCCTGTTTTCTTTGAATACCTGGTTCTAAAACTGAACCGATCATATCAATCATTCACAATAACAGCAATAATCATATTGTAAATCAGCAACGTTACACAACGTCCAGTTCTCACAAACATAGAAAAGTAGGAATAAGGATAAAAAATGTTACCAAAATCATATCTATATATTGAATCACTGATAAGGTGGTGTTAAAACAGAATATGGCCGAAGTGTGTGGTTGGTATTGTTATTCTAGTTAAGCTGTTAATTATATTGTGTGGAGTTGACCGAAGCATACATTAATGGTTCGTTTCACCTCCACTTTCATTTAGTGTTCCCTATTTTCCCATTTGAGCAAAAACCAAATAGTTTGGGATTTAAAGACAGAATTAGGTTGCAAGTGGTCGATATTGGATGTAAGGCTGACGGTTATGACCTACGTGAGCTAGTTTGATCATAGTCCATGTGGGCAAGTTAGTATTATAGTATATATTTATCACGGAGAATGCGTGACAAATGATCGTGACATGCACACATGGGAAGTAACTGAGTTTTTTTTTATAGATCCATTTCTGACCAATGTTATTCGTGTTGGCCACCGACTGTTGTTGATAGATTGTCATATTAAAATTGGATGTTAAAAATGGCAATTAAATATCCACCAGCACATCCATGTATATATTGTACTATACTCTTCCTGTATTCAGTTCCTTAAATCATCTATTTTCCTAAAAAATTCCACGCGTTTGCATGGGTTGGATAGGTTACAAAATGAGATTGATTTAGGCAACATTTTACCAAATTTTTATTCTCGACTGAGAGATTTCGTCCTCTTCATACTGCCTGCAAATTGTTTCAGTACCAATACCTATTTTGTTTTTTTTTTTATTCGTTATTGAATCCAATACAAAAATATTTTAATATTTCCATGTAATTAGGTAGTGGTACATTTTCCAACATTTGTGGATTTGTATCAGGAGAGCATAATCATATGAGAATGTATATTTTATGGAAAAACTTAAATATCTCGAAAACGGTTAAAGATAGAGTTTTGTCGACTGAGAAGGATATATGCACAAAATCATTGTGCGTCTACTTAGCTTATTTGCGATCTTTAAATGTATGTACTTTACCACAATTTTTGATTTTCAAGCAGTGTGAATACAACAGATTAATATTTAACATGTAAAAAATCTTTGATACATCTGTAATAAAGATTTCGAAAATGATTTCCGGTTTTTAACATGTCCATTACCGTTTACGAGATATTGCAATTTTTGTACTTCAGATCACTTAATCACTGATATAGATTCTCAGAATGTGGTTTAATTTAAATGTATTCTTTCAAATGTCAAAAGGGTGATCGGATTATCTAATTAATATTCTTTTATTGCATTGAAGGATCGCATAATCGTCAGCTTGATATATTGTTCACATTTGTCCTGTGCATCTCTTGTACAATTCTACAATTTACTAGATAAGACAATGATTCTTTTATCTTATCGTCCCAGTTTTGTCTCTAGGCCGATACGCTGATAATGGAAACCAAAAAGAAAGACATGATGAGTAAATAAACAAAATATATATTTTTAAAATTAAAAAAGTATAAAATCTGTAAATAATATTATTCCTTTTTTTTTTTGTTATTTGTATTGTTGGTGATTATCATTGACGACTGTTTCCTTGTGTCCATCAAGTTTAATATTCAGTTCGGTATATCGTCGTTGATGTTCTGCCAATTGTTTAGCAACTTTTGCATTATCAGTCTCATTTTCCTTAACTGTAACTTTTATTTCATGAACAGATGTACGCATATCTGCGGTGATCCTTTGTGACACACCAAATAGATCCTGTAAAATTTGCTTCTGTTTAAGATGCTGGTTATCGAAATTTTTCTTGGTATCAATAAACATTTGTATATCACCTTCAATTACTTCAATGTTTTTTTCCAACTTTTTAATATCATTCAAAAGCATATTTGTCGTAATCGACATATTTTGTTGATCATAAAATTCCGATTGCTTGATATGCAATAATGTTGCTTTGAAAATACGGTCATCTAACCTTTGCTGTATTACAGCATCGTTTTCTTTATCAACGCTTAGATATTCACTATGGTTCTTTAATAATTCGTTGTCCATTTGGGCATTACGATTCAATTCAGATAAATAAGCTGCACCTTTCAATAGAATCAAATTTTTCGGATGTTTCTCATTTAAAGATGAAATTTCTTGCTCAACAGCTAATAATTGTTTCATTAAATTATCAATTTTTTGTTGTTGTTGTATTTCAAATTTATTAAATTGTTCCAATTCATTTTGTAATGTGATTTTAGTGTTTTGGTCTTTTTCCAATTGTGTGGTCATCATTATATTTGTTTAATTTATGTTTTTAATAAGAAATTAATTACAAGATGGAAGCCAGAAATGTAATGAAACAAAATTAAACTAACCACAAATATAACTTTTCTTTCAAGTGGACACAATGCCAAAAACAAAGCAACTGCGCAATGTTATTATTGTGCAGTCAAAATGTAATTTTTTGTTTCGTTTGAATTTAAGAATTATGAAATTTTGAAAATTTTAAAAATGTTTCCTGTTTATAATTTAAATTTAAATTTAAAATTCATCGTTGAATTATCAGTAAATTTTTTATTATTTTCCGAAATCGTCGTAAAAATAATTATGACGAACTTTTGTAATTGACGTATTCCAACGGTATCAACATTTACAGTAACTTCTCAGTCATTAATGACATTAATTTGCATATAAACTGTAGAATATTGTATAAATAACTAAATATGAACAGAGTAGTTAATAATAATAAATCTATAATTAATCGATTACCTCACTTATTTGCGCCGGTACCCAGTGATGATGATGACTGATCCTCTCTAAGATAATCATGGTTTTTCAATTTAAACTATTAACTTCTTAGTTCATTCATAAGTTTCTATCCTAAATTGCGTCACTATTTGCGTTATTCATCGTCGTTATCAGGATGAACACTAAACCATTGTGAAAGTATAAGCGACTAATTCAAAAAGTTAAGGTTTTTTAATGAAATTGGTTTTTCTTTTCCTGTTCACTAAAACGTAAACAGAGAAAATGATCATGTGTGGTTAATTTTGAGAACCGAGTTGCTATTGCATAAACGAACGAATGCTTATTACTGTAATGGTTCGTCCTTGAGCATATAAAGTGTGTCCCAACTAAAGGTGTTAATATGATTTGTTGTTCCCCGTGGTCACACAAATAATTAGAGTCTCAATAATCACTGGTCATATCAACAGTACAAAAGTACTGCATTTATATATGGGAGGATGGTACCTGAATGAGAGTAGTACAATTTTTATTCATTTTATATCAATTTATGTAAAAATTGTGCATATAAAATTTACATTCTATTTCTCAAAGTATACACTCTGTGGTTAAAGGCAAAAAAAAATTTTTTTTAGACGATTCTAAGCACAACTTTATACTTTTCATTCCTACGAAGTTGCTTCAAGGCGTTACATAAATGGAATCAAATACCTTGGAAATTTGTTAACAGTACATAAAAATTTATTTAATAGGATGGGATGAAACGTATGATGTATGTTCAAGGAAAGTATCATGTTTTTAAGCTTATACTTGTATTTACCTTAAAAATTGATTAATTAAT
>JANSTX010007224.1:0-38535 GCA_027564355.1 Penthetria funebris | reverse complement strand
AAGTATTGGTCAATAGTATCATATCAACTAATTAGAATTCACTGCAGAACGTGACTGTTTCCAAAACCTGTACACTAGATGTACCTACTTGTAAAGGTTGAATATTTTGTGGTAGCCTTGTTCTGAGTGATCTGCAATGCCCCTCTTTATTCGCCACTAGCAACGTGTAGTTTGATACTAACATCAATTCAAACACTGTTGTGTGCAAAAGCGAAGGATTGGACGTCCAATTAGAAAATAAACATCCAACTTCACCAACCTTTGAATCTATGTGTATTTACATCTCGCACTGTTGAATCACTTATATTAATCAAAAATGAGCTCGATTTAGAACCTGCAATATTTAAAATAATGCTTGAAACTATAACAATGGTAAAATCTTGTTGTGTTTTCTGGAAAATGTTACTTTATTGGAAGCCGATATGAGATTCAAGAGTAAACAATCGTGATGTAGCAGTGAGATATCGGTTCACAAACGATGTGGCGAATCGTTTAGTATATGATGTCGATCGGCTAGTCTGGAACATATTTGCTGGTACATAACGTTCTTTGGTCATTATAGTGATGAGACATGTGAAATTCAATAATGAGGAGCAGAAACATTAAAAATATAATTAACAAATACAATGCAATGTACCAACAGAATATATGGACATAATCTAGTCAACTGGATAATATGAGGTTGATAAAAGTGCTGACTAGCCTCGAAGTTTAAGTTGTTTAGAGTCTGGTTAACGCAAGATCGCCTAAAAGACGATTCAGGGATTTTGCTTCAAGTCGTGATGAAATGAAATCCGCATTGTAACACCTAAAGGGCGGTAAGGCAGCGAATGCGGGGTAACATATCACCCAAAATATTGAAGGTGGATTTTGAGGATATTGTGTCAACATTGGATACTATTACTAGTGAAGTGTAGTTGTTTGATGATATTGCAACCGTATAGGCAGAGTAATTGTTGAATACATTACATTGCCGAAAAAGTTTAACATTAATTAATAATTAAGAATCATTGTTCAACATTTGACCACTGACATTCGATATTAATAATCGTGGTATGATGTTTGTGGGAAACACTAAAAAGTTATGGAATAACGTCTAAATTTCAAGTTATAAGCATTCATAAGTAATTTGCATGCAGAAGTTCAGACCTCTGTCTGAACTTCTGCATATAATTTGATTTGTCCAGTTGAGAGATGAATTAGAACTGAAAATGTTATAATTACAAATTGGAAACAAATTATTTTGAAATTTGTTTCGTCTAAGGAGTTATTTCATTTGTACAATAATGGTTCACTACTATATATCGGTGTAATATAACTGTAAATTTGTTTTTATTAATCTTAGATAGGATACATAATACTATTAAATAACCAAATTATCGTCAACGCACAAGATCCCATTTCATCGCTTAAAACCTTAATTCGAAATAATTTGTTAGGAGCACCGGTTGTCCATAAAGTTACCGAATGGGATTTTGATCCAGATGTTGGAATCAAAAGACGATCACAATTTTATGAAGTAAATTTTGGAAAATTGATTGAAAATAATTTTTGTTTAAATATAATCTTCTTCTTGCAAAAGGTACATGGTTACAGAGCAAATAAGTTAATTGAACGTTTAGGTGCCGGTATTGATGGTAATGCCGATGAACGTTTGCAACAGCAAAGAGCACGTGATGCTGGAAAATTAGATGGAGGTATTTATAGTGCAGGTAAATAAATATGATTATGATAATATTGAATTAAAGGTTGGTGTTTCATTCAATTGAGTTAGGTTATAGTTATTTATAGTTCGGACTAGACGTTTGAATACATATCATAGAATATCTATCATATGATACTTAATACTTCATGTATTTAATTTAATTTATTGTACAGCACATTTCAGTAGGTGATTAATTGTATCTATTATACATGTGATTGAATCATAATTTACTAGTCATCAAATCTTTTACTATAGTAGTGTACTGAAATGCATTTTTTTTTTGCAGAATATGCTGCCCTCAACTCGAATTTATGATGTTCGTAAAAGAAAATAATGTAAAATATACAAATGACAAGTTGTACATCAATATATGTAATTAAGATTACCAAGAAATCTATACTTAATAATTTTTAGTATATTTAAAGTATATGATGTCAAGAAGGTATCTATTAATATCAAGAATAACACACATTAGACTCTTCAGAAGTTCATGCTCAAAGCATACTGACTGAAATTTAGTAATTTTATAAAAATGAGAATATAATTTTCAATACAATTTTTTATGAAAGTAAACAATAAGTACAACTGATAACTGTAATTCATCATCATATATAATTAATAAATGCATCCAATTAACATTTAGAATTATGTGCCATCTTCATCAACGTGATTTTATTGGTTATAGGTGCAACATCTTTACCACCTCAAAGGCGCATATATCGGCATTATGATGCCGTTTTTTTTTGAATTGCTGTTTTAAATATTTAAGTAATAACAAATATGAACTCAAATAATTATAATTGAAATTTATCAATTGGCAATTAAAGAATATTTCAGTAGAGTAAATCCCCCAACCACTTTGTTGTTGAGATGTTTTTCAACCAGTCAACAAACACTACATTAACATAATCCTTTTAGCATCGATCACACACCATTACTGACATAAAATATATGTATTCCGTTTTACTGATGCACACATGACATACATACACGACATCAAATACCAAATCCCACAGGTTGATTCTATTTTTCAGTTCAATTTGATTCTTATTTATTATGTCATCTACAAATAACATAGTCCATTGAAGAGGACATAGTCCTATTGTACCAGAAATATATCGATAAAGTTTAATAGATTTAATACAGAACCTTGATGCACACCAACTCGTTAAAATTGAATGATTTACGTATTCCATAATTTGTTCGGATATTACCGTTAGCATTTACATACATATCCTAGATAGTAGTGCTATATAGTTGAGATCTTAGATACGCTAACAAATGCCTTCTCAAGTCACCTGGGTCTTTTTATTATTTTATGTGTTTTTCAATCATTATATTAAGATATTATATAGCATTAGTTGCTGAACGTACCTTTGAATAATCCGAATTGCATTGTCTGACAACAAAATAGGATTTAATTCACGAATTTGACGATGAAGATAGCTGATTGATGTATTGTATCACTTCCACATATTATTTGCAATATTTTTATTATATACAAAAAGCAAAACCATGGCGGTTTGTAGTTGTTGGGCAATGATTCGTGAAAAAAAAAGATAATTTCTCATTGAAGTCTATTCTGTGAGTAAATCGCTATACAACTCTAGCTATAAATGCCTGAGAAAAAAAACAAATCAGATGTTATTTACTATTAAATACCCTCTATATGTATATCAAATATATAAAATGGTTATATACACCAATTACTAAATAATATATATATTTACATTTATATAATCGTAGATATATCAACTGCTATAAGCTTAAATTCCGCTAATAATTTCACAACCCCATTTTAAACCAACTTGAAAAAGCTAACTTTATTGAATTTGGTTTTGTTTGAATTGGGTGAACCTACGATTTGCTAAAACCGACTTTAATGAAATTCTGCTTCAGTGTCGTATTTTATTAAAAATTTGCTAAAGTCAATCTCTATCCGTTCTTTTCCACTTCAATATGGTGAACTGTGTGTGGTTTTATAAAATAAGGGTTTGAGCATTTTTTTTTATTGAATTGAAAAGAGTGAGTGATGTTAAAACATTTAGACAATTTTAGGAATAATTAATTTTATTCAGTTTAATATTTATTTAAGCTTTTATTGAGTTTATGTTTCGGGAAGAAATTTTATTCTTTTAAATTATTTTCAATTTTAATTATAAACAGTCAGATAGGAGGGCACATACTTCAGACTTACATTTCATATGAAATTATGTAACTACATTAAATATTTAGATTCATTTTCAACTTTTTAATTTCCAAATATATAAATTAATTGACTGATAATTTCTATATAGATTTTAAATATCTTAAATATAAGTGTACATATACTCGTTCGTCCTCGCATGAGAAATGGTAAATTTGCTGAAAAATAAAATTACAAAGACTGTAATTAACTTAATAATTTCCTATTCCTGCATAATTATAGACAATCATTTTGTATTATTGAAATGAATAAAAAGATGAAAACAACGAATTTTCTTTGACAGTCAATTAGCCAGAAAATCATAAATAGTTTCCCATCTGCATCATTGTTTTTAATAAAAAGAAAATTTCAAATCTACAAAGGAATTCATTTACATGAATGATATAAAGATGATGGTTAATAATAATGGGGTGGTTTTTTATTTTATTTTTTATTGTACAGAATTTTAATGAGATATAAATATATTCATATATGTTGTTAATTATATGAAAATGTATAGTAAGTATTTGAAACTTCAAGCTTCGATGGAAAATATCCGTCCATTTATCCGTCCACAATAATGGTTTTATGAAGCTACAGAAAAATTCAGTGGACGATCTGTTCATATATAGGAAATAACATCGATTCCACCAAACGTAACATATACTGTCGAAATTTATCACGACTGCATGAAATGTCAGCAAATTGTCTCCGTTTGGACAGGAGAACGATAACGGCTTTTGGTTTACGTAAGCTGAAACGATTAGGAACGTGAAATGAAGTAAAAATCTACATCTGCATTTCACCTGCACCGGTTTCTGGAAAAAAAGGAACCACATCAAGCAGATAGTAGTGGAGTAATAATATATTTCTAAGCATAAAAGCAAAGGATGAGATACTTTATCTACTGGAAACCAATATTTGAACGTACAATCGTAGCAAGATTCAAAACTATTGTACATATATTGCAATTGTTTAAGTTTACTCACAAACATAATCGCATCAATGGATGATTTTATTATTCGTATGGAAAATTTAAGCTTTATTGTTCTCCCTCGAATAATATTAGAGCACTTTATCGGACTGCTGAAAGGCCTATTGATGCAGTTTGATGCATATTAGAAACCATTTTCTCAGTTCTTCTTACTAACCAACAAGTAATTATTTGATAGCATGTCATCCACAAACGAATCTACCATAGTTTCGTATTTGAAATATTAATGTTTAGACCAAACTCTAAACAGTTTCACTTTCGTGTTTGTTCCTGATTGCGATAGTAGGCATCTGCCATCATCAAGGTCTAGACAATTGATCAAATATATCATCTCTGATACATAATTTGTCATAATTCAATTAAAAGTTACTGATTCAAATCGAAATGCTTAGTATATCATAAATACCACTGAATCTTCCACAATATAATGGTCTGCACATTGTGATTCGCGATATAAATCATGCAGAGCTGATATTTTCCCAGTAAATATTTTTAGTGTACTGATCAGGATTTCATATTTTAGGATTAAACATACAAAGTTGGTAATATTAGACAAATTTTATACTAAGTTAATCATTCATTTAAAAAAAACTGTCAAAGAAATATATTTGTACAATAACCACCTGTACTACGGGGGTAGCAATCTATATAGCTTTATTTGAATTATTCTGCTGGTCTTTTCCACGTATATGAAATCATCTCTAATGTAGATCATATTTCATAATTTTATGTATATATAAAATATTATTTATTGTATTCATATAAAAATTATATAATATAAACATATCTTTTCTGCAAAGCATAAACAGCAATTAAATTTCTCAGCTGGAATACATCTGCTCGTGATACTTTCCACTCGTATTGTTATTAATTTTACAAAGAAATATTCATTTTAATATCATTTGAAAGAATCATCATTAAAAATAATAAATATTATACCATCTTTGAGATTATAAATGAATGGATAATATTTGCAAGTTATGCATGATATTTATGAAATTATATGTAATTATATTTGTATTAGAATATCAATGGAATGTTTGCCGAGAAATAAATTTAGCATTGAGGAACCGGGCCAAAACTATCTGGATCTATTTACCTCATACGAACATATAGTAATCAAATAACATATAAGTTAATTAACCCATATTTACATTCACGTGCACCGTGTCATTATCAACACGATCACATTATATGCTAATTATTGTATTATTGGACCTAAAAAAGTGTCTCTTTAGTATTTTATGCACCATGAACATGTTAATTGTTAGTTTTCATCTGAATCAATGAAATACATTCATGTACAAAATGACAAATTTAAGGGTCTACATCAATGAACATATACTCCAGTACGTCAGAACCTTAAAATGTCTTGTATGCTCACATGAAATGAAAAAAATAATTATACAAGTAATTCTTAAATGTAACGTTTATCGATTAATACCTGGATAGTACAGAAGACCAAGAAGTGTATACATACATTTAATCGACGAACTTAGTGCAATGCGGTTTATTGATAGAATGGATTGCAAATACAAGTGTTAGAAAGACTTAAATATTTCTGAAACCAAAATAGAAACTTCGAAAAACCCATCCTTATAGACGTTTCTGCAGTAGAGCAGTAAGATTTGTTATGTCGATAAATAATAAAAAAAAAAACGCATATATTTAATGAACATATCCAATGTAAACGAATTTGAATTGCTATATGAATAATTCTGGTCGCCAATGATTATACAGATATTTTCTGATTCCGATGCATACGCGATCTATAATTTAGAACAAATTCGTGAATGAATCAAGGACTACAGAGTAATACATGAAAATATTTTAAAGTTATGACCATAAATGCCATTTATGAAGTCGAAATAAATAATAATTGATATCTTAGTGGAGTTTCGGCAAGTTCTCTGTTACTCGAATCATTACATACTCGAATCGATGTGGGTTAACACTTTTCATAAATGTAAATTTTGAAAATCGATTTTATAGATTGAATTGAATTGATTTGAATTGTTCATCAAAGTCAAAGGCAACTTGAAATATCACAAGATCATTGGATTTAGTCAATAAAGAAAAAAAAACGTGGTAAACAGACACGATCTGGATACATTATTACTTCATCCATACGAACATGGATGTAAAGCAGGTTAAGGTACCGAGTATGTTTTAAACATACCAGTTAGTTGAGTGTCCCTATCCCATGTATAGCTCAGGCAGTGCGCATATAAAATATAAATTATATTGCATGAAATTTAGTGACGCCACTTAAGCGAATTTCGAATAATAAAATTTTGCAAACATTATTTACTCATGGTTTAAAAACGATCACAACGTGTGATTGATTGTGGGATTATATTGTGAATACGGTGGTAGAAGATAGTTACTACAAACAAATTCATCAACCCATAATGAACAAGTATTTAGTGTTAAATTTCTAACCCCAACAATAAAATGTATAAACCATAATCCAAGTCAACGACGCTCAAGTTCCAAGGAGCATAACGTATCCCGACCTTCTTGGTATCGATTGGAAATATGGACGACATGCAGAGTGTTTTAAGACTCCATATGCACTTTAATATTCTATTCTACACCGTACAATATTTGTTCTTGGTAACATTTACGTATGCTTTCTTATTGACAGTAATGTATGGACTCAAAGGTGCTGAAAATTATGACAAAATGTTTATGCATACCACGTTCCATATATTATATTAAATATTAATAATGAAATAAGCATTATAAAAGATATAGTGTAATCATTATTTTATTAGTAATTAAATTGTCAAATGACTATGGGAACATAACATTTATTAACCATATCGTCTTAATTAATATGGTGCTAATAGAGGTAAAACATAGTATAATGTCGATTTATATGTTACCCATAAATTTTGATAACACCATAATAAATTTATATTAAAGTGTAATTTTAGTATACATTTATATAAATGAATAATAATGAAAATTTGTACAAAAAATATATCTTGTAATTATTTTCAATAATTTTAGTCAAAATAATATTAAACACTCACTAAAGTGCATATAATCAGTACAGGAGGCTTTCTAAACCACATAACAAATGTACCAATTTTCAAATAATACAAATTAGTTTATAGAAAGTTCAGAGAATTTTGATGTTTTACGAATTTGCTAAACTAGTGGCTTCTCAAGGCACAGCAAAATTTCGGAAGATATTATAGTATATACTCGTAATTTTTGTTACAATTTCATCAGTAAAATTAGTCGTGAAATTTCATGAAAATAAACTGACTAAACAATGAATGTTGCTGAGAAAGTGCGCATATAATCAGCACAGTTGGCATACTATAAATGTTTTATAGAATGTATCAATGCATTTAAAAAAAAAATATACCAATTCTCGGATGCAGCAAATTAGTTGCGAAATTTCAGAAAAATATTATTGTTCTATGAAGTCACTATTCTTAGGTTCGAGAGATCGTATCTATGTATTTTTTTTACCAATTCTCATATATGCAACAAATTATTTATGAAAAGTCAGAAAAGTATTGTACACAATTATGCATTGTTCTATGAATTTTCGCGAGCTTGAGCATAAGTAGCTAGTGACTTCTTGAGGCATGGCATGAATTCAGAACATCGTATCTATGCAATTTTTGATAATATCTCAGACGTCAAGAAAATTTATTTGTGAAAAAAAAATGCACTTAGTATGCAATGAATTTTGTCGAGAAAGTTCACATAACCATCCGGCTCTTCATTGTTTTATTATTATTTTTCGAGCTTAAAATACTATGTAAATGCGGGAGATCATATCTATGCAATTTTTGAATATTCTGATATCAAGAAAATTAGTTGTATAGTTTTAGAAATACAAAAATCCACGTAGAATTCAATGAATTTTTCGCAAGAAAAGGTTTGTGTGATTTAATAACAATAATAAACAAATAATAAATAATTTATAAATAAGTCTTTTATTTTCCTTCTCAAAGTCAGTAACTCAACTAGCTTGGTATTGGAATGTCAAGTTTGTTCCGTTTAAGCAATATTCAGCAGAGAAACTGATAGCTGAACATATTTTCATATGTTGCCTAAAACATTTCTTATGTTCCGCTATCATCGAATTGGCAACGAGAATAGCCTAGACTATTGCTGTTTTACTGGCGTAAAAGTTGTCATGTTCTGGTGATTTGGTAGTCGGTCATATTTGCTAGATACCATCTAATCATAATCTGGATAAATTTTAACGTCATACTCAGGACCAAGGTGGTGAATGGAGTGATCGACAAACATTTGATCAACTTATATTTACATGATCATTGTGCGGCCGAGAAAGTGCGAACGTGTCTGAAAATATACTGATTAGTGTCACATTTGAAAGAAAGAATGTTGTAATAATTTAATAAATTAAGAAAACGGTTAACATATGTTGTATATGGCAAATAACGGTAAATGTACATCATAATTTTAATTTACGCCCTTGAGGAATTACGATGATGTCAATCTGAGCTGATTTTCGCTATGACAAATTAATTTACTGAATTTTCATATAGAATCGATTTTCGTTGTAACCAGATTAAATTAGTGTTTGAAATTAACGCATTTAAGGGTATCTATTCGAATATATATGCATAATTGTTTTGCCACAGGTTAACTAACTTATACAATATACGAGGATTGATACAATTCTACAAATTATTTCTATTTGCAAGTAAATTTCCAAATTAAATGCAAACAGCAATAATTGTTTTACAAAACTATATGTAATTACTCATGATGTAGATTTATATACGAGTACATAGTGTAGTATATCTATATATATATATATATACGAATAGGTAAACATTTTCATCCCTGAAATGTCTTAAATTTAAGTTTAGGTATAATTTTTTCGGTAGTTAATCTCTTAAAAGTTTATATCAAAGAAATGGGCTATTTATCTTTTGGTTTAAATTTTACTTCAAATAATAGCATAAATTTGACCCTTTTGGCTTTTAATCACATCTCAAACAGTCTACAGTCCATTCATGTACTATTGGTACTATGTATAAAGCTTTAAAGTCTATACATTGTTTCGACAATCATACATAATACATCATATTCATACATATAGAGATGTGTATATAATGAAAATTGCTACTAATATATGAAATAATACTCTTTTATCGTTTACATGATGCTTGAATCCTTAAACCTTGTTTTGTATAAAACACTTCCATTAAATCGCGTGTATACCTATTATTGTGATAGAGCAATATATCACAGAACATTCAATGCCATTATCGACTCTTTGTTTTCAGAATATGTCAAGACTTTTTCGATTTAATGTATTTCCTGGCTGAAAATTTTCAATTGAAATAATAATTGCTATGGGTTTTAATATAATTTGTGTTTATATGGATACGAGTATATTTAAAAGAAAATTTTAAATGTAGGTAACATTCGATGATGCATTTGAAATATATGCAGTTTTTTATAGTCACTAAGAAGAGGTGGGGTTTATCAAATTATTATCAAGGTTTTATAATACAATAAAAAACAATTATATATCTTGAAATTATTTGCATAATATGTAAATTATTTTCTTAATCTTGAATATTTGTATCAGGAGAGCAGGAGAACATAGCTTCAAGCAGGAGTAAATTTTCGGCAACACTGAAAATATCTCATGGACGGTTACATATATAGACTCGGTGAAAAATCATTTCATGGATGGTTAGAACTATAGACTCATCTGTCTACGAGAATAATAAACAAGCATTACTAATACCTCTACCACTTCTATTAACATGGTAAAATTGGAATAAGAAACGTTAGCGATGACTTTACAAGGTCGTCTATGTCCTTACCAAATGCCTACCAGTTTTGAAGTGTATATTCATAGTATATACCATCACAATATTATATATTCCTGATTTTATTCAACATTTTCTTAAAATCAATGCTCTTTTTTTAACTATGTATTCCTGATACCAAGTATTCAATTAAAAATTCATCAGAAATAAAAAGCGAAGTAGCTAAATCAAATTCGTTGAAGATGCAGTTCTAAATTTGGCGTATAAGATGTAGTAAGGTAAAAAATTGCATTCTAATGATATTAATATTAATAAAATTTTTGATCTGAAAATAATACCTTTATATACCTAATTATTTGAATGATAAAATTCTTAATCCTTATGATCCTTGTCGAAAATAGGATTTACCACTTTTGAATGCATGAAAACAAATGACAATTGATGACTTAACATGATGATGATTTCAATACTATTAAGATGTTAACAATCAATGAAGGTATAGTATCTTTAGTTTTTAATTGATGGTTAATTTTTTTTTCTATATATATTATGACGTTGTTGTATTCTTCTTGAGCCCGAACTTATATGTTTCACTATGACCTGTCTGGATAGGGTGATGGTTATGTAAGAATATGTTTTTTTTTTCTGCACTATTCGTACATTTTGCTCATAAGAAAGATTCTATGAATTTACATCACGACAGGAGGTATATGATAATTAGTTTGAAGAATTTCAAAGCTTGTGTTACATCGATTTAAAATCGTTGTAAACAAATCCATGTTTTTTGCCTTAGATTTCATGAGATGAGTGACAAGGAGTGTTTACCATAAATACAAGTCGAAATGTATTAATATTTTAATTCAAACATCGTCGTGAAATTGTTTAGTTTAGTTATCGAAAAATCAGTATATCAAATGGTTTCCCAAATCAATCGTAATTGGTATTAAAATTAAAATTAGAGACAGCAGGAAGAAGAATTGTTAAGATAAGAAATGTATGGTAGCCCATCTATTAGATGAATACATAGGCATACCTACAGTAATTAACATTTGTTATACTCGCATAATGGAAGATTCGAAGATTAGTGTATAGATAATGATGGTTATGATGATTACTATAATGACATAGTGTTGATGGTGTTTATGATATGAAAATGGTAAAGACGATGATGATGATATGTACTCGAAATGTAAATGCATCACAGTATATGTCAATTCTATGGTTAGTCAATGATGAAAATGCTTAAAACGAGAATATATTATTTATACTCGTGGTGTGTTGCACTTAACAATAAAATTTTGCTTATGTGAATAACATAAAAATAAGTTTATTATAATAAAAAGTGTATAAATGTATAATTTCACGAGGATTCTAGCTATCTCTGGTTAGATTGCATAATTTTCAACTTGACTAACTATATAATAACCAGAGATTTTGGAAGATTTTGTTAGTATTATTTTTACATCTGTACATTTTATAATGTTTAGTACACTTAATTCGTAATTACAATTTCAGAACTTGCAAATGCACAATTTTGTGAAAATGATTGTCATTTATTTCGATATACGTTGTATGCAGACAGTTGTTGTACTCGAATATTTTAAACAAAAAAATTTTAATTAAACAAATTTTGGAAGTTTTTTTTTTTTCGGTTTATTTTTGGCGAATTGCAATAAACAAAACATTTTTAGGATGCATTGCTGTACGAGTACTAATGAAGGTTGTTGAAAATTTTATTAAAATTTTATTTTTTGTGGATATATGGTTGAAAAATTGTATGGTTGGTTTCAAGTATAGTGAAAATATTATCAATGTATTTTTAAACTTTCATATTGACTATCAATATTAGTTAATATTTAATATTTTCATATCAATCGAATATTATTGATGGATATAATGAACTATTATATTGTTGTATAACATTTTATTTTTTGCATAAACTATAACAAAGTATGTATATATATTATGATGTTAATGTTGTGAATATTATGAATCACATTGAAATAATGATTGAAAAACATTTATCATCATCGTTGCCATCAGCATAAACGAAGAACGGTATTTATTGATCAATTTCTTAAGCAAGGCTCTCTACCTATCTGCGGTTCCCAATCATATTACCACCATTATCATCATCTAATCATCACTCCGCGTTGGGACATATTACATGAACGAACGACCGCCATTATTCATGTTTTCTAGCCCGTATCCTCATTTCACGCAACATATTCCACTTTAATACATAACTTGAGATATTGCAATAAATAATTTGATTTGAAAATATTTAATTGAGCTTACTTGAAATGTATGTCGAAATTTAAAATCCCAAACATTTACAATAAATTACCAAGCTTGCTACGATTTAAGATTCTGCATTGTGAGTCAAGATGCAGACCGTGCATTTTGTTCGTCAATTTGTAGGGAATTGTCTACATCATAACACGATCAAGACTGTAGAATGTTTGTTTAAAGTTGACAAAAAACATATATATATATAAATGGTAATTTAAATATTCTATTAAATTCTAAAATTTTATTAATTTTATTGTTGTATAATATTTGCACATTTTATATTATAGCAAAAACAAAATGTAGCAGCAGTAAGTAACAAATTCAATATATAAACTAACAAAATATAATCAATTTCATTGCAATAGATATAAACCTATTTTATTTGCGGTTCACAAATAGTAGCTAAATAGAACTTATTTATCAATATCCTGACTCGAGGGTATAATAACTGTTTTTATGAGATTGAATCAAGTTGCAGACAGTCTCCAACTTTAAGTTATTGAAGGAAATTTACTTTCATATAATGTTTATTTATCTTCAGAATTGGGAGAACATGATAAAAATCATAAAATAATTCAAAGAGTCGTAAATAACATACGATAATATATGTATTTGAACATATTGTAATAATAAAATCTTTAACGACACATTTATAAACATTATTATATATTCCAGTTTCCATCATCATCCTTATAATATTAACCTGAAAGTCACAAGGGTGCATAGGGTGGTGACGCTTTGAATGGTAATTTATCATATACGACAACCGAGCATGTTGAGTATTAAAAGGGAACACCCGAATATTGGTAATAATTCTAGCAGACCAATCGCCATAACACAAATTACGTGTAAGCTGAAGTGAATATATGTGACCGGTGACTTGACAGTCACATATAGGTCGAGAAGTTAAATTTGAATTCTGTCGAATAACCAAAGGTTTAATCGCAGGAGCACCGGCCCAAATATGTAAATCGTTCTTTATTAAATTTCTTATACTCGTATACGTTTTACATATAATGATGATTTTTCTGTTCTGCATTCATCCATAAGCTGTCAATATATTATTGTTTTAAGAATATTTACTTTGACAGAACCACTTCAACAGTGAATTGACGTATATAATACTTTGTAGATATAAATAATTACTAAAGAGCAGTAGACATATGACGAATGAGATGACTGACTGACAATTTAGGTTACTCTAATCTATATTGGTGTCTGGTAACTTGACCACAAAAATAGGGTATATTGTCGTGTTTGTCAACCAAGTGAAAAAAATTTCACAAACAAACGAGCATATGCACCATTCTACTGATTATTCAGATAAAGAAGCGGACAGTTATAGTTGTTTCCACAATTTCCATTTCGAATCTCAATTAATAGTAGTTTAAATTAATATTTGATGTTACTTACCTATTAGAAAAGTCTATTTAACATCGTTGTGATTATGATATTAATAATAAGATACAATAATTTAACATCTTTGTGCCGCCCTTTGCACCCATCATCATAAATCTTGTGATCCGCATCAGAGTACATACATTATCTTCAATTATTATATAATCTTTCTTCACTTTTGAATAATATAAATACATACTTATGAAACTAATTAAATGAAAGTGTTTTACATTGATTGTTAACAATAGTTAAAATACGACACATTGCAATAGCATACTTTTAATATAATTAAATAAAAAATTTTGAAAATTCAAACAAAACAAAACCATCTTGAAAAATTCAACCACTAATACTGTCAAAATTAGAAATCTGGTACATTTAGAAATGCTGAATAGATCCCAATAAACAGTGAATAAAGTATAATCCCGCCATAAACTATCGAAAAGGCGACTAAATTTGAATATTTAGCTCTATGATTTTTTTTTAACATGGCCAATTCTGTATTACATCATTTTACTATTCATTCCAGTACAATTATCTGATTGGGTTAGTTGTCAATTTACTAAATGGTCAAATAATGTATGTATTAAAATACGAATGATCATTGTTTGTTTAATTAATATAACTGTAAAACGTATAAATTTATAACGTGTTGCATAAAAATGATATTATATTTATTGGATTATATAAACAAATATCTATTGTATTTGTGCATAAGTTATAACGTTTTATGCAATTTGTGATTCTGAATTTAATATTTTTGTGTTACCGTGACAGACCAGGCTCAGGCTCCATTAAAATGTTTTTTTTTCCGTTTATTAATTAGTGGTGAAAGTGTAAAACATGTTAATATGGAAATTGATATAGTAAAAGTAAATATTCGAATATTACAGGAATATATTTTCGTGTGAATTTGTGCCCATTTAAGCAGAAATTAAATTCAGGTATGTTAAAAGAACAATTGTAAGACTAAAATCTATACAGAGTGTATGTATGTATAACAAGAAACGTTGTACGCTATCGACGTTGCACATTTACGCCAAAATATGACCATCAGATTCACAAGTGTGTCTTATTAATGAGAGCATTTTTTAAAATCCTATATTTAAAATGTTTGATTCAATTAAGAACACAATATAGAATTAGCATTTTGTATACATTTTGTTTCAGGATTGCCATTAAAATCAACAAGCACAATGCTTACAGTGTCTGCATACAAATGGCCAAGAATTCTTGTTGTCTATTAAGAACTGCTTAAGTAATGTTCAAATGGATATTTAGCATACAAAATGACGTTTATTACATGTGTCTTGAATCCGAAAATATGCTTCTTTTCAGATAATCCTGCATAACAAATGTATATCTTTTATATTTCTTACTGTATTCAATAAATTAAATAATTGCTGAACATCTTGTACGACCATAGGCTTACGATAATAATGATGATAAGGTAATAATAAAACAAGGATATAGGGACTATTATGGGCAATATCGAAACACGTGATAGTTTGATAACCAATTATTCAATAAGAATATATAGGAGATAAATACCAATAAATAATTGTAACATGTTAATACACAAGTCACGAAATATTATGGATATTGAAGTCACACGCACTGATAATTACGGTATTTGGTGAATCATCCTAAGTGTTATGAATCTGTTTTCATCGGTTAAAAATTTCTATTATTAAATTATTCAGTAGGTGATATGTAAAGCTTTAGCTAAATTTCTGATTGAGATGTCTATTCACCAAGCTCACAAATACGATATTAAGACATCCGGTTTCTATAGTCACGATCATATGCCATAATTGACATATACTGTGATATTATTGCAGGTGGTATCGAAGGGCATGTAAATATAGTTTGAACAACCAATTGGTATAAGTCGGTCCTCGAGTCGGTCACTCAAGTAAACACCATAATCAATGTTTGTCAAATAATTCTTATTAGTTCATCATCATCAGTTGAACTTAGCAAATATATACTGATAGATCTAAACAATATACGAGTAGTTAGCTGCAGTGAAGTTCCAATGATTTATGAAATGGACGAATTGATCTTAGTTTGCATAGATATATGTATGAGTATAAATATCATTTACGACAGTTTCCGTTTACCAGAAACCTTTTATATTATATGTATATTGCTTTTGTATGTTATTTAATACACTAAACCAAGTTAATTTATATATTTTCTTTTCCCTTTGCTTATATACTACTTTATATTTTATTCGATTTTCATTGTTTACATTACAAGAACGAATTGAATTTATTTGATGAGTTTGAAAGAATTGAGAAAATTGCTTTGGGTTTTTGTCTGCTGCTGAAACATGGGGGAGTTTTGGGTGTTTCTGATTGTTTTAATAAAGTAGATAATGTTCAATTTGATTTGGATATACGAGTATATCCAAAATATTTATTTTATTTAGAAATATATTCGATTTAATTGATTAGGAATTTATTGTTAGGAATAATATACATTTGTTATGTACCGGTTCTCGTATTTCTGACTTGATTGATTTATTTTTTAAACAGTTTCATTTATGAATTGATTACTGGTTACTGTAAAATGATTGTATATATTCCAACGGTAATAATTGTATTATTATAATGATTCTCTCAGTTGACACCGATTCTATAATTGAATAATTCATTATAGTGAGGTGCACAGTTTGTTTATCAAAACTACTAGTTAGCGGGTATGTTGTTATTGATCAGACCAACAAAGCTGCTACATTATCACAAATGTCTCCGCGACGTTATATGGAAAAATATGTTCATGTTTAAAGAAGGCACAGTCAGAATTTGCAAAATAAATGTAGATAGTAATATGTTCGGCCAAAATTCGAGCTAATACGTCCAGAATTGCGGATCAGTCTTCCTCTCGAATTAAATGCGCGCTGATGATATATTCTGATATTTGAATCACATGTCAATATGTCTAGAACATCGAAGATTATAAACTCACAATATAAATACTTAGACAAACTGTGGATAATTAAAATAAATCATTCCAAATAGTATTGGTTATGTAATACGACTACTTATACTTTCTTTAGATGAATTATTAGTCAAACAATCTTTAAAATCTTTAGAGGAAAAGAACCCCATATATGCTGTGGAAAAGACTTCATCTGATGTTTGTTTACCATACTGCTCTGGCCAGAAGATTATATAACAACTAAATGTTTAGTAACCTTTTATGTTCGACTTGGTGATTCTAACTCACGATGTTTACAACGTTGATCAAAATCTCGAACGCATTCATGAAGAGTTATAATTATAGTTTTATCAGACTTCTAGTGTCTGTTAATTAGCAATGAAATTACCCTTATTGTACATTCGTTAATATCTGTAATTCGTAAATTGACTTTAGTATAATGTAGTCCTTTTACTACTTAGACTATATACTAAGTACTAATTAGACTACATTTTGCAATATGTTTAAATTTGCTTAATAGGTCCTATAGAATATCTAACTACAATGTATTACAGTTAAGTTTGCCTTCTATATTCTACATTATCTATTTCTAATTAGAAACTAGATTAAAATTAAATGAGTACTAACAATACAATTGAGGTGTTTTTCTAACAATATATTTAATTTCTATGCTATTTCGTTATATAGACTTCTCAAACATATTAGAACTCGCATTAAATCATATAATGCAAAATTCGAAAGTAAAATAATTCAAATTTTATACAGAACAAATAAACTCAAAAGAATTTCAATATAATTTACCATCAATAGACCTTTCATCTCTACGTTATTATATAAAGCTGTTCATGTTGTCAATTGTTAATAAAATGGCATTAAATTGTTAGATGCTCATTTATTGAAATTCTATAGTTGTATGAAATTGCTTCAATTGACAATAATTTTTCACAATTAAACATTGTATTTCATTTAAATTTCAATAAAAAAGGGAATTTGTATTTTATATTTCATTTTAATTAAATTTTATTAATTAATCCCTATTTTTATAAACGTTTCATTTCTGCACTACAGTGATTTCCCGTTAGTGCAGCCATTCGTATCGCCTAACTAAAATTTTAATTTATATTTCACAGAAGTTGTGCTACGACTTCTTGATATACGTCAGATTTCTGATATGGTATTTGGAGATATTTATTAGTTAATAAATGTTAAATTTACATAATTACTCAGCCTATTTCCTAAAAAACTAACTCATCGAATCGATTTTTGGAAATCATTGTCAGGCAAATCATCATCTAAATTTATGTTTTGAGGGTGCATTACTCAAACTTTGGTTTGAGCTAGATTACATGGAAGGAAAACTGAGAAACAGATATATGATCTGATGAAATCCTTTTGCTTCTGGAAAAAACGATCCGCATGGATTAGTGGAGTTGATTTATTGCTAAATTTATTGCGAAACGTAGTCTTGTCGACTTCAAATAGATATCAGATTTCACAATCAAAGCAATTTTCGAGAGTAGTGTAATATGTGTGATAATTGTTCAGATTTACTCATTTACTGAGTAATCATCTTCTGATGACAAGGAGAATTTTTATAGTAAACTGTCACACTGCCTTGTAACGAAAAAGAACTCGGATATTGTCATGTGTATATTGGTAACGTTTATGCAATGGTTGGTTAGGATAACATGGGCTGGAAGTCTAAATGTTTAACGATACTGTTATATGACTGCGAAGCTTGACAGATGAGAAATAACATCGTGTAAAAATTACAAGATTTTTAAAATTTTGTGTTAAAAAACAATATCAAACGAAAATTTGTACATACTGGCAGACCTTTTTAGGAGATAAATAAGATCGGAAATTGGTCAGTGATTCTCTATTTTAGACAAAAAAGGAATTGAAAACCTTGTCACATAAGTGAATCTTCGAAACAATTGTTTTCTTTTACGTAAATGTCACTTTAAGATGATTGCATCGTTAGACTTACTGGAAGTTCACAATGAATGTCTGACATTTGTTGTGCGAACTTCAATAGATATTTTTTAGACTATTCAAATAAAACAAAAATGAAAAGAAAACCTTTCCAAATGAAATGTTTTTAGTTTTAGATTTTCTTAGTACTTAGTTTTTTTCTATTGAATTTTTTTCGTTTTAATTTCGGTAAATTATTGTTCACTAATTTAATCTTGTTTTTCTACAAGGATATAAAAGCATTAGTTAAATTATCCCTACTTCTTATTATTATCTATGCCAAACATAAACCTATCAGCATCTTCCGTTTTATCCAATGGAAATTAGACGGAAAATTACATCACATGGAAAATGTGGCGCATGTCTTTCATTTTCATTTTATTATTTTATTTTATTATTGAATTTAAGTTCTTCGTTTTTCATTAAATACTCTATTATTGTTTACAAAAGATGGCTATTAGAATATTGTTTAGGTATTGCGTTTCTAAATGCATATAATTAAATTTTGTGCAAAAGTTGCTCTATAGACTAGATCACAATACATGACAATCAGCAGGCAAATGTTGTGTAATTCAAGAATATACTTTCTGATGTTCATATAATGAAGTCATTATGCTTTGTATTATCTACTAATATTAGGGGTGTCAGGGGCTCAGTGGAGTAAGTCTAATCTTTGTGATTGGCACATATTTAGGAATGTCCTCGAATTGAACAAGCATAGAATGACGACCGTTGGCTTACGTAAACGAACACGATGTGAAACCTGGAATGTTAAAACCAACGAAATTTATTTAGCTATAAATTCGACGTCCTTGGGCCGCGCGATTTTCTGTCGAAAAATGTTTACATCTACGGCTGAATCTTTGTTAAATTTGATGTGATCTGATAGTAATAGTATGGGGTGCTGTCGTCTTATTCTTATTCTACCAAATATCTCGATAGAATTATGCAAATAATATCAATCATATTATATGTTATATATTTTGTGGCATGTGCTCATGCATATTGGAAACGGTAAAACAAAAATCTCGTGTTGATGTGCGCCTATGTATGTTAATTGCTAATTTCCAGTTTAAATTTCAAAATTTGTTGGCCTATTTAATATTGTTTTGAAATAAAAATGCTTCATAACGTATATTTAAGTTTCCGTCACATGAAGTCCATAATCCTAATCCTCAATACCTGAATTCATTAAAAAAAAAGTTCCAAACCAAACTGAACTTCCATAGAATTCAAACAGAGTAAAGTTTTCCCAATTTTATTATCGTATTTTTGCTTTACTTTGCTACTAATTAACCATTCTTATATTCTAAAGGAAAAAGAAAGGAAAAATTTTATTACCATCTCATTGGATATATACAAATACAAAATAAATTACATTTTCACAATTTGTTGTTATTTTAAGTTAAATAAAAGATACTCTAAATCTAAAATATATAGTCCTGTCTACGATTATTCCTTAAAAAAACAAAAGATTAAAATTTTGAATTTAAATTCAAATTAAGTGAATACTTCAAGCTATGAAAGGGTATTTTATAAATTTTATAAATAACATGAACTACGTGATATTTCCGTCTTAAATATTTAATTATTTATGTAATGAATACTTCAATGAGTTTTTACTTAACGGGTAAACTGTTGAATTAAGAAAAATATTTTTTATCTGCGTAATATCCAAACCAGGTATATGCAGGTTAATATTTAAGTAAATCATCATTGCCAAAAGAAGTCAATTAACAGTTCCGAGTAAAATTTGTCGAAAACATAAAATTTAAAATAGAATGTCATAAAAAAATTGAATATCTACTTAAAAAGAACAAAAATCAGTAGTTTACTGACAATTGTGTGTACAGAATGTTATGTAGAAATATCAGCAGACTGCAAATTTAATTAGTTATTAAGAAATTAAATGTATAAAATTTTAACAGTTAAAAGTTTCACTCATACTGAAGAATAAAATTTAAAATTGAATGCTTCTGCCTAAATTTACAAACACACCTTAACGTACATACTTTTGGCCACTCTTTTGTAAGAAGTCTTGAAATTCTTATACCACTGCAATTCTGTAAATGTTTAAACAAACTATGCACAATCACCATTGCTCACTACCTTCACCTCACTCCACATATAACCACTGGTACAAACCACTTTAATAACAGTTCTTCGCCACGTTATTTTTGGTCGTCTACTACCCTGATATTATATTGCAACAACATTGTTCATTGTGTTGCAAGGTGATGCAATGCGAGTTCTCACACATACTCAAGTTACCATTCATCGTCATGTTGATTAACAGTCTCGTTTTCCATTCGTTCGGGATATCATCGGATGACTACACTGCACTAATAATGCATATATAGATGCGATATTGTCCAAGTTTCCTTGCTGCATTTTAGATGTTGTAATGAGAATTTTATTTCTCCTAGACTTGTAACAGAATTTTGGATTATCGTGTTGCCGGTCTTCACTCAACAGACAAAGTTTTTAATTGTGGTACATTTAAATTTCACAGTCTTACTCATTATATTTATTTATTTGAAATGGTGGATAAGCAGAATGTAAGGTTCATTTGAGTTTGGTCTTAAAACTGAGCTGCTGCAATGATTTTGCTATGGTTTACGTGATGAATTATAAATAAAATGATCGAATAACATCCAAAGGTTGACCAATATAATTTAAACCCGCAACAATGTACAATATCTTCATTATCTTTAACATCCTGTGTTGTTATAGTAGAAATTCGATCAAAATTTAAGTTAATTCATGAAATGTTGTTTTAGCTAAATAAGAAGTATCTTGTTATGTTTGTCGCTTGAATGAGGAAGTAGTATACTTGCGATTTATGTATTACTGGATAACGAAACCGTTTAAAAAATCTTAAAGATTGAAGACAAACATAGATTTTGGTTTAAATAAAATACAGATGCATACAATTTGTTTAAAATTGTTTCTATGAATTGAATTTTCTTTGAATGAAATCCCAGATATGGTATAAAATTTTATAATTTTAGAGTTTTTAAATTTTCATTCTTAATTATGTGTTTTTAGTCGGCACAAGAATTTAAATTCATAATCACGAACTTTAAATTCAATAGGTTGCATTCGATGGTTTATCATTTCCAGTTACAAAATCCAAAATATCACAGACCCAACAGTTGAAAAGTTTCTCATAAAAAACACAAAATTTTACGAGTTCGTCACATGGCAGTGTTTTTCAAATATTGTGACAGAATTGGTGGATAAAATGTAAACATAAAAATGGATTGACTAACTTAGTCGAACCCTGAATAGCTTTTAATCGTATGCGTTACTGTCCTTTATTTAATTTTGTTTTCCGTAATAAATTAACTAGTTGTGAACATTTTTTCTTTTTAGTCTATCATCTTGGTACATGTATTGAGCTTTTTACAAACTTTTACCTATAACTAAGAATTAACTTCTTTGACCTATTTTGAATCCATTCAATAATAATATAAATACGAGTATATACCTGGTGTGTTATAATTACATTTTGCTTAAGCCTATCGTTTACCTGAAATTAAGTAAAAACTGACATAATTAGATGTACTTAAGTCAAATTTGCATAGACCCATTTATTTATTTATAAACTAACCTTTATAACTTGGAAATTTTCATTCAAAATTTTGTTTCTTCGTGCAAAATATAGAACTCAGAATAATATCCATCTATAATATGACA
Source organism: Penthetria funebris (assembly GCA_027564355.1). NCBI lineage: Eukaryota > Metazoa > Arthropoda > Insecta > Diptera > Pleciidae > Penthetria > Penthetria funebris. The sequence goes on along the minus strand of JANSTX010007224.1, from coordinate 15,562 downwards.
AATACTTCATTGTTCATGTGGTATCTGTGTATATCATCATCTCGACTTATACATTAAATGAATATGCTTGCAATGGCTATACACTGTTAATTTGCCTTATTATAGTTAAGATCACGTTGAAAAGTTTAACGAAGAATTATCTTTAGTATCTGTGACAGGTTAGGTGGTCTCGCTGTTTAGATCAACCACAGAAGTCAATTAAATTCCTGGCCAAGTGCCTGTAATATCTCGATGTGGTGGTCATCAAAAACGTAGCTTGACACTCACATCTACTCAAATACAATATTATGAAATTACCATCCAACTACAGGAGGAGAAACATCAAGAGTGTGATTAACAACAGCAATGCGATGGACACATGCTACCCTATGTTCATTTTGGCTCATTTTCTAATAATTATCAATTATTTACTCGACTCCAGATTATTTTTCTTGTAAATAGCTTCTGACTTCGGTTATTTAAAAATTATCAAAACCAATCATGAAACATACCACTTCTTGTCATCAAGGCTTTCTTTTTTTTTTGTTTGAGATGCTATATTTAATATAGAAATTGTTACACCCTGTATTTTTCTTCTATCATTCTCCTATATTCAAATAATTACAGCACTTTCCATTACTTTATATACCCATATTGCTTTGACACGGATGCTGAGCCTTGTCTCCAGATATCAATTTGTCCAAAATGGTAATTTTGTCTCATGTTTGTCTTTGTTAAATTGACAGCGGCAACTTGCATACTGATGCCAAAGTGGAATGCAATACGTTTTGCGTCATTGTGACGTATGTGCAGATGTTAAACGAGTACGATTCAAATGTAATGTTTTAAAGATATGAAAAATTAAGTTTGTAATTTTTAGGATTTTTATGAACGCCTTGTAAACGCGATACTGTTTTAAAATTGAATGCCGCGAAAATTGAGAGACCCTAATTTAATTAGAATAATTTTGCTTTGCAATTTATGATCAGATATGTGTGTGCATTTGGTAAATGGCATTTTGGAATTTTTATTAAAAGCAAATCATATTTTGAGTTATTTTCAAAATATCCCGAAGTTTAGGGAAATTTATTTCATGTAGATATCTGTTTTTGAGCTCAAAAAGTATTAAATATAAAACATAATAATAACCATCAGACTTTTCTGATTGAGAACTACGCTAGCAAAATTTGTGTATTTATGTGTTATAGTCTCGAATTACAACAGTTAACATATACATACTATATTCTTATAGTTTACAAATTTGATTAAATGTTACAGCAAATGTAATAAGCAAATTTATGCATACTGATCACTTCGCTTTAATAACAATCTACATCATCAGCATTTAAAAATTTATGCTTCAGGGTCGTGTCATCTCCGATATTAATTTGCTGTTTCTAATATACGTGTATAAACATCAAATGAAAATATCTATAATTGAAATTATCCTTACTGGAAAATATAGGATTAATCATAATTTTTCGACTATACATATACTATACAATAGAGTGATGCATAAATCCTCAACTCCCTGTAGTTTGTTGTTGAACTGTTTTTTCAACCTGACAATAACATACGCATGAATACATGATATTAATACCATATCTTCGTAGTTCCGATCACATGCCATTACTGACATATACCGTGATCTAGATACCGGTGGCACTGCGTCGGGGTGAAGATATTATAGATGGGTTGAGTAACCATAATGATGATCGGGTCACGCCATTCTCGGGTCACGCCATTCTCGGGTCACGCCATTCTTTACCAATCTACATATCTTCGTTTTATTGTCAATAAAATAAACCCCTTAAGTCAAATTTGTTCATTTTTCTATAAATCGTATAACTAAATATTATTCTATACACTTATTTTTCGAACATTTTCCAAGTATTATAAATTATTTTTCAACAAACAACCGCCATTGTTCACGATCTTTGGTCAGCACCTTCACTTCACTCCATCCCTTTCACTGGTACTAAAGTCCTTAATGACGATTCTTCGCCACTTTATTTTTGGATGACCGAATCTTCTATTAACCTGAGGATTCCTTAGTGAAATTGTGTATTTTGTAATATCATCGACAGGTCACCTCAGTATATTTGGCCAATCCAATTCTATTTTCTTCGCTTGACATTTTTGTTTATCGTCTCTATTTCTATCAGTTTTCACAAATTCTCGTTTGATATTGTATATATAGAAAATATACTAAATATAATATAATATAATACTGATGAGGCATCAACTGACGAAAACTTGAATTTGTCCATACCATACATTTGCCTAGTCTTTTTTATTCGGAACCTTACACCTGTTTCACCACCACCATCCAAATTATTTTAATTAGTTTCGTATTTAAAACATTGATCTTTAGACAAATTTGTGAATAATATCTTTTACGTTCTAATTTTACTGTAATGTCTGATTCAGTTTGAAATGTCGTCAGCGCTTCAGAGTTTATTACATCATTAACAATTATAAAATTTCAATTGATATTATCAATAATATTTTCAAAAATTATGAATAACACGAATTCCAAATTAATTGTGTGACATATAAAATACTTCTTGGCAATATGTTTTTTGTTGTTGGTTAGAATTTTCAGTTCATAAAATTATCTTTCTGAATTACGATATAATTTACTGAAACCAATTTTATACCATTTAATATTTACCAATTCTTTCATATATAATCAACAGATTGTTATGTGCTTCCTTGTTCATTCATATGTTTCGTATGTACCTAGGTTTTGTAGGTAGCAATAGAGTGAAATTCAACAATCCTACAATTTTCTATATTTTAAATGAAAACAAAAATATACCAATAAATAAAAGGGAGACAACATTATTAAAATATACAAGTGGGGTAGTATTGTCATGACAACTAACTAACTGCCCCTAACTTTAATATATTTATTTGATGAACCACTAACTGAACATAAGAGTCACATTATGTTCAGTTAGTGGTTGGAATTTGATGATTCAAGTCGTTTTATGAATTATAGTTCATTTACGAATAAAATACGAATTGTTAATAAAATTTAATTTAATTTGTTCATGTGAAATATTAAAATTTTATTAATTTCATTAAAAATTATTTAATTTAAATATATAAACAAAAAACAATGAATTTTAAAAGTGTTTAGTGCATTTTAAAAGTGTTTAGTGAATTTTAAAACATTATTTATCTATATTTATTATATAAAATAAATAATAAAATGCAATTTATCGTTTAAAAATATTACTATAATTAATTATTATTTTTGTGATTTTTTAATTTAAATTAATTAAGTGACTTATATTCAATGATGATGTCAAGTGCTTCACATTCTAGAGCAATGATTCCGTTACGACCAGCTCAAAATGGTCCACCAATAAATAGACCGCATGGACTTTATAGTATAGATCAAATTTTGGGAAATCAACATAGAGTAAATAACATACGTAAGTAATCATTAATATATAATAATTATAAACATATATTTAGGACATAAAATCTTTTGGACCTTGCGATATTGTACCATTTGATCATTCGCAGCAATATTCTATATCTAAGGATAAAAAATTAAATAATTTCATTTATTAATTTGATGTGCAATTTATTCTAATCAACATATAACATAATTTATTTTAGAGCAGAATTAAACTTGCACACAATGGACTTGAATCATATTCTCGAATAAGCGCTTTTCCAAATCATTCATTTGCTCCAAATGTAAATATATATATGATAAGAAAAATTTGCATTAATCTCCACCCAATTCTCGTATTGTACATTATGGGAAAATTGGGTTGCAAATTTGCTTATTTACGGCAAAATAGTGTTACAAATTTATACATTTTTGATCAAATTTATAACAGAGCTTAAAATCTGAAACAAAAAAACATTTGCATAAATAATTTATTTCCGTCAAGTGTAAATTTAAATAATGTGAAAATGATGTTAAAAATATAAAAATCATATCACAAGCCCCACATTAATTCAAAAACATCTTTAATTTAGAATTATATATAAAAAAATTATATTTCTTCATAAAATTAAATAATTTGTTGCTTTTATAAATTTTTATAACTTAAACACAATAATAAATATATTTTTAGTGACGCTCACAATAATATATTAATCGGATACTACACCCTTTGAAACTTCAAATCATGCACAGAAAGCTTTCATGATAAAATGGCGGTATTCACGTCAAAAATTCCATTACATTTTTTATAATAACACTACTTTTCATATTATGTCTATGAGAATTACTTTATACTTGTCGATGGACTTCCAAATTTTTACATTTTATAAAGTTGATAATCAAATTTATTCTCAAAGATTTCAAGTAGCCATATTAGTTTACTTTTGGACTGTAGATGATTACCCTAATTTAAGCAATTTCTCCGCATATATTAACCTTTAACACAGTAAAAATTAGGTAGCTTATGATTTATAAGCTACCTAATTTTCCATTTTTCACCAGTATGACAAACTTTACGTTGATAACCTCTTTCTTACCACGATCACATTTTCTGATCACACATAGACATACATTGTGGCACCATGTAAAACTGAAGACAAATTGCGTCTACCTACACTCTTGCTACTTCACGAAATCTCCTTTATACAAGATATTTTTAATCAATTGGTAACGCTTGGAAATATTTAATATATTCATTTGTGTAATGTTTGTGCGTGGCCATAAAATAATACCGATAAACAAATTGTCTTTTGAATATACACAATTGAAACTTCCGGAAACTTTGTGTCTCCATTTGGGCTGGCGTCATCATTGGGCCGTATTTTTTATACATTTGACCAATTTTTGTCGCAAAGTCGTTGCTAAGTACGGAGCGCACAAAGCATAAAGTCGAGTTTTTGTAAACACCCTTTGGCACTCTATGCCTAACATTTATGTTTCCAACCACTGTCGGACGCAGAGTGTACTTTATATGCTTGTTTTTTACATGATATTTATATATATATATATATTATATTATATATTTACATGATATTTATATATATATTTATTACATGATATTTATATATATATTTATTACATGATATTTGCACTTCATTTGTGAAAAATAACAAATTTACATTTACAGCACATCGAACCCAAATGCTTATTGTACAAATACTGACCTGATAGTTTTTGGTGGTTTAATGATATGTGCATACTGTGTGAAAGTTGGAGACTAATTGGGGTTAAAACTGGGAAAAAAGAATTACTAAAACCGGTGTTAAGTGACTATGGGGGTTAAATGGGGGATAGAGGTGAAGGAAAAAGGAAGAACTAGCCGAAACGCATCACTCCGATATCGGAGACTCGACTGAGAGATCGATAAATAAATAATGACATTTAAGGAGTAATCAGCATAGAGTTGAATCTCCGATCAATGGCGTCTATGTAAATTGAAATAAACTAATTTCAAGGTAGTAACAGTTTTTTCTTGACTAGTAAGTGTGGTATTGGCCAGTTGAAGGAGTGTTTTAAACAAAATTTAAATTTAAATGGATTTACTATATCGATATTATTAAAAAATTATTTTAAGCCTACAATTTGATTTATTGCATGTGCCTATATATAATACATAAAAATGTTCAAAATCTTTATTTACTGCAATATTTAGTTTATATAGACTTATTTATTTATTGTTATATTACACTTTATTACTAACAATTTAAAAGTGTTCCTTGAATATACAATTACAAATATTACTAATTTACATTCTCATCTAATTTGGCATATAATTTTACAAAATACAAAAAATAAAGAAACTAGACTACGTACATATTAACAAAAGTATAATCTAATGATATACGAGTATTTGGAAACTTTTAAACCGCACAAAAATTAAAGGATATTTATTTGTTTCCAAAGTGAGAACAGATAATCGGGTATTATAATAACTTTGGGTAAAGGCTTAAACCTAAATTTGAAAATTTATATGCGAAAGAATATTTAAATGGATAATTAATGACCGTGTCTATTACCTCTATTCTATATACTTTGGTGTTTCATATGGCTTATTAAAAACTATATTAGGCAAAATACTGTTACCAATTTGTCCATAAAAATTTAAATTATGAATAATTATAAGATTATAGATGTCTATTTATTATATTTGGCACCTTAGTAATCCCATACAATGTCTTTGCATATAATGAAACATTAATAGACAATTTAAGTTAAATAATCTTATGTAAATTTAAATGACTATAATATATACAAACAATAATTCGAGTAGTTAAAAGCGTCTAATTACTTATTATACTTATTATAATAGTTATATAATATCTAAATCATAGTAAACTATTAAAAGTAAGTATAGACGCAATTTTTTTTAAATTATTAACATATATTTCCCAGCTAGTTGTTCTCAAATTTCAATTATTTGAGTAAATAATCACACAGTTCAAAGATAATGATGATTTTGATATGAAAAAGTCTACCAAAAATCTTTAGCACCCTATGCAATTTAAATGTGAAAGCAGTATTGAAAAACTGACAGAATGTATTGTATTTTTTAAAACAATGTTTGCAAAAGCCACCCCAGAAATTGACGGTGTATTTATTTTTTAATTATTATGTTCTGTTAGTCGCGTTTTTAGAATTAATTTTTGATAATTATTTGTTTCAAAATTGACCGTTAATGATGTTGACATGCTAAATTTTGGTTTAAAATTTATAACAAAGTGCTAACATTTTTGGTTATGTTCTGGTAAGTATTTTTGGTATTTATTTGTTTCAAAAACTGTCCGTTAAAAGGTACTGCTCTTTGTGTTGTAAAAATTATAGTGAAATGCTCAAATTTTGTTTTTTTTTTTATTTTGAAAATTGTTCTTACGTTTTTTTTTTTAAATCATAGCAAAATATACCGATTTTTTTTGTTGGCTATGCTCGGGTATGTAAAAGTAATTTTTTATGTTTGTTTCTGTCAAACATTGTCCGTTGCGGACGATGCTGCAATAGAATTTTTTTGTAAACATCTTGAAATTTTTATATTCGGATATTTTTATGTATAGTCGTTCAAGATTTTATTGGCAATGAAAATACTGAAATTTTTCATTCGTACTTTTATTGTCATGCAAAATACATTAAAAATGTCTTGAAATTTATTATTTGAATATTTAAACTTGCGAATGGTACATCAATATTTTTATCCACGCGATCTTTTCTTTAAAAAAAAAATACGAAGATATTGTAATTTTGTGTTTCTATAGATAGAAAATGTGGCCTGTGATCAGAGAACAGGTTTTAAAAATCACAGAGCGAAGTCTGTAAAGGAAAATTTTGAACATAATGTAACTATATATCAATCAGCAGTGATCTTCTGTACACATCAATGTGTTATTGCGAGCATAAATTTATAATATACTTTAACACTAATGCAGTGCAGAGGGGTTTCATATACAAATTAGATGTCATCAATTAATTTACCCTCAAATACAAAGTAAAATTATTAGGTGAAACATATATTTACTCTTTTTAAAGTTCTATTGTATTTACTTTTTTTAAAGTACTATATTTAAAAGTACCTATGTCTATATATAGTATATAAAATAATGGTTGATTCTGTAAATAGAAAAAAAAATTATAATATCAATACAGGATACGCACTTAAAAATGCAAAACTGTGTAAATTTTAATCCACCATGAAATATAATTTTTGAAAATATTAAACTTTTTAAAGGGTTGGTACACTATAATATTGAGAATTATAAGTACATTTATATACTTTCTTTACATTTATAAAATAATATGTCCTGCTGAGTTATTATATCATATTTTTATTATTAAAAATTGTGCATTACACAGATTATTATTATTTATTATTGATAGAGGTATTTATTATATTAAAAATATTATTAGTTGGTAGAAAATGTATTGAAGTTTTAATCAACCATAAATTAAATTATTTTGCTACAACATACACGGAGTACTTTGACCCTTTGGAGGGTTTTTTTTTTGTTTGCCATCACATGGAAAATGCCTTTAAATCTATTGCTGCTTAATAGAACAGAACATTTTCACATTTTCGAAACTAGAAAAAAATCTATTGAATTGTTACAAATTCTAGCAAATAAAAAAAAATTAAATTATCCATTCAAAACATCAAAGAATTTATAATTTTTTTCTTTTATTCAAAAAAATATTTCCATATATGATGATATTATTTCTCCATACTCGAACAAATCGCAAAATCCATTTTAATAACCAATTATAAAAGCGATTGAAAATATCAAAAAAAATAAATAAAAAATAGTTGCAAAAAAAAAAAAAAAATGGTATATTTGAAAATCTAATAAAATAACAATTTCTTTGAGCTCGTTTACTCGTTTTAGCATGCGATTTTATTTATTTTTTCATTGAAATTATGATTTCAATGAAAATCCCTAAGTAATTGAAAATATTTTGCATTAAAAAAAAAAATTTACAATATGTACAAGGATATTTTATTGTATATTTTTTAATATATTTGAATCGGATTCGATTTTTCTTCATAAATATATTGAGTAAACAAAAAATATGTGGAATTTAATAAAATCTGATAAATAAGGATTATATTATTATTGGGAAGTGATTTATCAATAAATTTAATAAAATTCGAATATGAGCAAAATTTGATATATACTTACTATTATATATTATTATGCAAATATAATATGCATATTAATATACACAAGTAAAGGATTAATATTTTCGGATAACTTTAATGAAGTTTATGCTCTACACTACGTGTATATTTATTAGGGTTAAATGAGCTTGGCATTTGATTTTTCCATAATGTCGTTAAGAGCATTATATTTTTTATGAGAATTTCAAATTTAAGTCTATGTATACATAGCGATCTCTATAAAGACATTATCGTAATAATAGGTAAATAATCGTAAATAGCATTTAAGAGTGTATAAAGATCGTGTAAAGAAAGATGGTATGATGACATGATGGCAAGATGGCGATTTAAGCACATTTAAATCATATAAATACCGCATCAGTACAAAAAGATCAAATCAATAGCATATACAAAAGATCGTACAAAAATTGCATAAAAAACCCATGCATGAATAGGATATACTGATCGCAACAATAGCTTATAAACATCACATATTTATTACATGAAAAGTGTATCAATAATATGAAAAGATCACACATAATATATTATTTCATAAATACCCTATAAATGTCGAATCCTATCCTAGCCGATACGAAGTTTATTTGAAATTCTCATAAAAAATTAATAAATCCTGATGCCACTATTTTGGAAAAAAAAAATAAAACATCATTTTAAAAACTAACGGCTTATTTGGAACCCAAATAAACGACAGAGTGTAAAGCTCATTTGTAATCTTTATCCACGTGAACATATAGAGCTTAAATTTTAAAATAAAGACCGTATTAATGGTGTATAAGGACCACGTCGATAGAGTACAAAGAGTATATGCTGTATATAGACCACATCAATATGATATATAAAGATTGCATTGTGTGTAAAGTTAATTTAGAATATACTCATAAAAACTTAATGTTTGAAATCCTTTTGCCGCCATTTTGGGACATTGCGTATAAGGGAATTTTATATGTCATTCAATTAAATAGGGGTAGTTTTGATAAAGTTTGTTAAATTCGTCATTTGCGCATTTTTGGCATCGTATATAGATAGTATCATTTATCGTACTACACTTATACAACTTTCGGATCTATTGAAATTTTTTGAATATTTGATAAAAACTTTGCGCTTATCGTCAGGGGACGGAGGGGGGTAATGTTAGGTAGTAAAAGGGCGATTTGCACAATAAAACATGATCATGTTATGTGTCGTTTTAAATTCTATTATTTTTACTTATAAGAAAAATCATCAGGGGACTACATTTTATATACAAAACCAATACACTATACATTATATATACAAATGATCTTAAGGGCAGGTAAAAAGTGCCACAGAAACAGAAAAAAAAGCGACAAAACGACAAATAAGAAACGTTGAATGACAGATGTATATATACAAACACGGATATCATATATTTTTTTACATTCATATGAATGGGTCATTGATATGTATATATCTCACTAATATTCTGTGGAATATATCATATAAAACAGGGCATATGTTTTATGATTAGCCCCTTTATCATTGAGGTTACTCAACCTCGCGGTTTCAGTAGTAGCATGTGATCAAGGTTAAAAAGATGATGCCAATGTCGTGTTTGTCGACTGGTCGACTATTTGAAATATTTGAAACGACAAATTGACATTGTAATACTGCCCTATGTGCCCTCGAGTCGTAAAGGTGTAGATGATCAACAACAACCATAGATTTGAGTTCATATTATCAATAAACAAGAGATCGTTTTCGGGTGTCATACGTTTTATTGTGCAATAAAGAACATGCGATAACTTGCTTTTGTTGATCTTTCCAAATAATATGTCAGAATTTTAATTCAAAGCAATTATAAAGTTTTCAGTTGAAAACAATTTCCTTATTATAAATTTTTGTAATTTTAAATATATGCTCTTTAAAATTCAATGAAATATATTGTCTCTTCATCCTCTATATATTTGCGACTTTTATTTTAAAAGATAATTCAATTTTTTATTGAATGTAGTATCACTTGGAACATTAAAATGACCAATTTATTATGCATGCATTTCCAATTTCCAATTTATTTTCATTGTTGGTTGTTTTATGTGAAAATATATATTTATTTTTGACCGTAATTAATCGAGGCTTTTGATGTCACAAAATTGAAAAATAAAATCACATTATAGTAACATATTCAAATTGTATATATGATAGCGATAGGGCTATGGTGACTACATAAAACAAAAATAAAAATAGTAAAATTCAATGTTTTATTATAATATAATATTATATGTTTGACACCTTGTGAGCCCTTAATTTCATTATGAAAATTATTCATCAAACAATTTCATATGTAAATGAGGCAGCATTTATATACTTAAATCGTATACTAATTTATTTATAAATATCATGGTATTTATTTAATAATTTTCATATTAATATTTTAAATTAAATGTCTATAAATCGTTGGGTATGTAATAATTTCTAATCAAAATAATAAATGTTTATATCAATGGGACTTTTTGGGATAATGCTTTTATGGCATTTAGCATAGCCCTTTGATTTCATTAGTTCATCTGATGGAAGACATATACCCTTGTAAGAAAGTAGAAAAATAGCGGCTTTGTTGTTTTTTGTCACCAATACTGCATCGCCGTTTTCATCCGACACTATATATTATTACAACGTCCACAATAGATTACGAATGTTAAATGATATATTGAGATAAAATTCGAGTATTTTAACAATGAATAACATTATAATATCACCTCACAAGAGTCTTTGTTCATATAATTTATATGTTGGTTCTTTGGTTGAATCGAAAAATGACGTGATTATAAAATGATTAAGAAAAATTAAATTTTATAAAATCTTATAACTTATAAATATTTTCTCCTTTTTTTCTTAGAACATGAAAATTTACCAGTAATTGAAAACAGAATTGAAGAGGTTGAAAATGGTATTGATATCGAGAATGATGACGAAGTACCAATTATGGATGATAATGATTGCGGTGATCAAGATGGAGATAATGATCTAAATGATCCAAATGATCCCAATGATATACATGATCCAAATGACATGAATAGACCTAGAAAAATACGACGGTAACTAATTTTTAAACCATAATAAATGCAATTCTTTATTTTGTATTTCGAAAATAATGTATAAAAAATTTTATCATTTTCCTAAGCAGATCTAGAACAACATTCACAACTTATCAACTTCATCAGTTAGAAAAGGCATTTGGAAAAACCCAGTATCCAGATGTTTTCACCCGAGAAGAATTAGCTTTGAGTTTGGAATTAAGTGAAGCTAGAGTACAGGTAATTAATTATATATGTGTAGAATTGAAATAAAATTGTGGTAATTGGGGTAGTGTAGAACTTATATAATTAAGAATATAACTTGAGTGAAAAAACTGGGTGAATAATATGTTTTAGGTAAATTTTGTTTGGCCGCCATTTTTCGTTCAGTGACATTTGCCAATTGACATTTGACAGTCTTAGAGAGTGGCCGATAACAACTTATTATGAAGCATCTATAACGCCGTATTGCTGAGATTTATATAAATCGGTAAAGACGATCCCAATATTTAGCAAAAACTCATCATGGGCAACCAGACACATTTTTCGACTTGACTGACTTTCTTAATAAACAAAATACCCGTCACTGTAGTACTGAAAGTCCTCAATTGATATACTAACAACCATTGCACCGTCGTATAGTGACTGCATGTTGCGCCATTTATACCGGCGGCATCATTGGAATATATTTCATTTAGGTTGCTGAAGGCAAAGTCGTAACAGCTACTGATGAAGGTTGGAAATTTTTCTCGTGCCTGAATTTGAATGAATTAGGTCTACATAACATGTGATTCTTTAAGGATCACATGTTATGTAGTCACACACAGCTCATTCTACGTGCAAGAAAATTTATCCAGCTAATTAATGTCAAAAAGTGGTCATATCGATTGAGTCCCACGATTCTCTGATTTGACGGTGCACTTGAATAGCAAAGTGTTCATACATAATGTTGCAGAATATTGTATTCCATACATAATGTTGCAGAATATAGATCATACTATCGATCAATAAAAACTAAATTATAAAATTATCTGTCATTTATCCTGCCTGGATCGTATTATTCATACAGTATTAGTGGAAAGGGGTTGAAAAATATAAGTATGTCGGAAAATTTCATCGCAGAACTTTTTCACAAATTTTTAAACATATTATTTTTAATTCATTATGTTATGGACATTGGACAGTACAGTGCAATTAATTATCTGCTTAACAGCAAACATTTTATTTGTGTTATAGACCCAAAAAAATTTTAAATATTGAATTACATTACCAGAATTGTAATGCATAAAATCATAAATTACTGTATTTTGTATAAGTTATATATACGAGTACATGGAGCTTCAGGCAATTTTACCTTTGACTATATTTTTTCAAAATAATTAATTAATAATAATTAATTGATAAAATTAATGTATTATATTAGATGTATCACTAATGCAACCGCTAATCATTTATTTGTTCATAACAATATTAATAATAAGTTTTTGATAATTTGAAATGTATACTCATATAAGATTACCCTAAGGCATTAAATGCTTTTAAATTTATTAAATGCAATTATAAACTAATTAAATTTTGGGAATGTCTTATTATATAAAGTGCAGCGGAAAGTTTAAATATTTTATTGCACAATTATTATAGATGAATTATTAAAATTCTTATATATGGGACTATAAACATAAAGTAATGGCAATAAGAGTTACATTTATTTGTAGATAGTTTATTGACAACATATTATTATTTTTTTTATAAATTACAACCAAATGAACAGTTTAAATATACTTTTGTTTATTTAGAAGATAAACACTATACCACGTGGTATCGGAATTGTGTCGATCCAGTCTACAGATTCTGTTAATTTTTCACCTATGCATCCATGCTAAAAAAATGTTGTTGACTAAAATGTCTCTATATCTACGGAGTGCAACTTCTAAAGAATTTTATTCAAAATTCTTCTCTATAATATATCCTTTTTCATATAACAATTATTTATGCTTATTATTTTATTTAAATCATTATTAGATAAAATTAAAGTTCATAGAAATGACGACCCCTTTTAAAACAAAAAAAAAATAAAACCTAGTAAATCTCAATTTGAGTGCATTAAATCCGAAATAATTGCCATATTAAACACGTGTATAAATAGTTCATCTGACTATTTAAAATATTTTCGAAAAGAACTTTTGAAGGGGTATAATTTTTTTTTTTTTTATATATTCGAACATAGTATATTATATAGAATTATTGAAAGTAAGTTAATTTATAAGGGATGAGAAATATAATAAATATTAAAAATGAGATCAGAATAAAATATCAAAATTAATTTGAGCTTTCACTATAGGATAATAGTGGACAATTAATGCCCTATAAAATATGTGTATAAGGGAGTAATTTAACGTAACAATCTATTTATGTACATACAATATATTATAATATATATAGTATTCGTATATGTAATTTACCCTTAAAATTAAATGCATTGTATTAATGTATATATTCTTAAATTATACGAATTTTATTACTTAAACAATGCACATAGGAAATCCGATGACTAAATTAGCCGTTTCAATTAAATTTCATTATTCAAATGTGTGGTAATTTGTATGCCAAATAATGAATGGAAAACCATTTTGCTAATTGAATTTAATTTGTGTAATTAGAAAGGTAAAATAGGTTTCTGTTTTAATATCACCAATTTAATCTCATTGAAATTTATTACTCCACTTAAAAAAAATAAAAATTAATTATAATTTTTAATATTTTGCCACGCAATTGTATGCATATCTCCCTGAATGGTATAGTTTTTAAGGACCTGCATTCATTCATTTTAAAATGTGCCATACATTTTATTGCAATTAATTTCCATTTTATGAAAATGTAATTTTTATGCATCTTAAATATATTAATATTTTTCTTAATTGTTCTAATAGAATAAAAGTAAATTATTTTATTTATTATTTGAAATTTTTTCTGAATTTCTATTTCTGTTCCTGGTATAGTTTTTAAGGACCGTAATAAAGCATTTATTAATTTTAAAATGTGTCATAAATTTTATTGCAATTTATTTCCATTTTATATAACTGTAATTTTTATGCGTCTTAAATATACTAATATTATTTTTAATTGTTCTAATAGAATAAAAGAAATTATTTTATTTATTATTTAAAATTCTTTCTGAATTTCTATTTCAACAATTTTTCAATGAGGGTACACATAAACCAAATAATATCCATAAATATTTATTACATCCATCCCCGTGGTTAGGATATTTCCAAAAGTTTGTATTTTCAGTGTTAAAATGTCAAACTTTTCAAATTATAAATGCAAATCTGTTTATATCTACGTTATATTTTGGATTTTAAAGATATTAATAACGTATTTTAAGAAAATTTATTGGAGTGAAATGGGTTTAAATGGAGATACGGTTAATCATTTACTATTTGCAGCTTATACTGACCTCAGATGAGTTGCGTGCTGAACCAAACTTATTTATAATGTCTGTATTTTAGAGAAAATATATATTATATCTATAAGTATTTTGATGGCATGTGATTTAATTATAAGGGTACAGACAACTAATAATATGATATTTTACTTTTATGGACAGTATTTAATAAAACGTAGCCATATTTTGCAAAAAAAAATACCTTTTATATTTAAGCTATGGGGTTACACAAAGGACAAAGTCTAGCGAAGCTAAAACTTTTAACTGTCAAAATAATTATTATTGGTCGCAAATAGAAAATATTGTGTTAAATTCGTGAATTTTCATTAAAATCAATTTTTAACAGATCTTTAAGTCGCGTACTTCATTACCTAATATAGGCTGTTTTTAGGCCCTGGAAACAAAGTTCCAAGTGTCTATTGTATTTGATTCCGTTCATGTAACGCCAAGAAATAAATATCTCAGAAAAAAAAAAA
>JANSTX010007213.1:0-10191 GCA_027564355.1 Penthetria funebris | reverse complement strand
CGAAAACTTGTGCAAGATATCTATGAAGCACATGAAATTTGGTGTGTTGTATTCAATGGACTTCTCCACAAGTTGTCATAATATGAATATTATATCAATAGTTTACCTGTTCATTCTGAAGAGAGAATGCATCGCAAATGTAATTTTTCTGACGTGATTTCATCGCCAATAGTTTTAGTGAAGAGTTTCTGAACAGCACTTAATAGTTTATCAGATCAGTTTTACTGCCCTTCTTTAATATATGTATTGTTACACTAGATCACCATAACCTGTGGGTGTGTCTTTAAGTTCAATGCATTAATTGCTTGATTGGTTAACATAAAAATTATTATCTTGAACTCTATCCCTCGTATATATTGGATATATTCATTTACAGGTTTTTTTTTCTATTTCTGAGAAAGTTCCAAATTTTTTTTTTTGGTTCATTACGTTCCATGTTCTTATTGAAACGGTTCCGGTATTCCTTTCTAATTTATGTTATTTTGGCACTAATTTTGTTTCTAATGAGTTTATATACTCTTTATTCTACTGTAGGTTTTTAGACTTCTGTATTTTAGTTACGCCCTTGCCGTTTATCTGTTGCCAAAATCTTCACTTCTTCTGTAAACCATGGTTTAATGTTGTGGTTTGCATGGATATTAACTTGTCTTCGTCCAACCACTTTATACGTTGTTAATATTTTCTTTTAACTTGGTGAATACCTCTTCGACGTTATCTTCATCGTTGATGGAATTGTTCAAGATTTTAAGTTGTAATCTGTTCTCTTATAGTTTAATTTTATGATGGCACTTTTATAACTCTTAAGGAGAGCAGTGGTCAGTAATTTAATTCATCAGTATTATGAGTAATCCTAATCCAGACCAATTAGACTGACATATATGACAAATTGACTGAAATTCTTAGCGTTCCATATCGCTATTTTGAAATAAATTTTACAGTTTCTTAATAGATTAGGTCATAGATGATCGTGTATATATGCAATGCCGTCAGAATATTTACTAATCGCGCCTCTAGTTACAATCTTTGATTAAACGTATCTTATCGAAACGTATAGTTATAAATATATATATGAAATAATTTCCTCCTTTTTTGTCATAGAAGTACTGATAGATAAGCGCACGTGATAAGCATTTAAGGAATTGACTGTAAATATATTAATCTCTGAATGAATTGATTAAAATAAAATATTAACTAAATGTTTCTAATATAAACAGAATATAGCGAATATTACGTATATGCTAATTATATGTAACAACATTTAAATTTCAATAATCTTTTAAGTGTCTTATGACATATTTTATTTATTATACTTAAGATTAATAATGTCAATGTACAAATTTCAATTGTATGGAATTAAATCATCATTTTTGAAACAAAATTGAACGTTGTTCTTATATAATTGTACGCATAAAAATGATTGTCCTAAATATTTTGATAATTGATTAAAATATTTGTGATGATTTTGCTTTTAAACAAGTCGATATGTTGAAATTATCTTCATATTTCACACTTAGTATTAACAATAACAGTATGGATGCGGGATAGTGTTAAATTTAAATTAGAAGTAGACTGCATCTATTGCGAGATGATATCAGCAAGTTTAGAAACATAGCATGACTACCCCGATGTGGGTTAAAGCACTGATTCCAGTATGCAGCACTATTGACTCTTCATATAATGTGGTTAGCAGATTAGACCATGTACAACTAATTTAATGAACATGTTTAAAGATGACTGAGTTATCTAAGGCATTTTGTACACTGTAAATATAGAAGTTATGAGAGGAAAAGGTTTATTGATTACCACCTTTGGAACACTTAATCATATGATATTGTACTATAATAATAAATTAAGTAGTTATTGACCTATAAACAACTGATTGTATAATAGCAGTTTGTATCATAATCAGTTACGAATATAAGTAATCACATATTTTATGTACTCTATACGAGTTTATCTATCTATCAATCAATTCATGGCTTATCAATTACAATTTTAAGATAAATTCACACTTAATTATTGAACAATAAATTGTGCGGGGACACCTTGACAATTTATTTATATTTTTGCAAAATTTTATGTAAAATTAGGAAAATTTGATAAGAAAAATAATTACACGAGAATTGAATTCTTTTGATTTTCACCTACACTTCCCACTATTTTGATCAAAATTTATCAATGTAATAACTACAAATTTTATCACATTCAAATGGGTTAGATATATTGTCGTTGAACATAGTGCTATCAATTGCGGAAAGTAAAATTTTATCGGGGCCATACATCACAGACCCAATTGATAATAAAAAAAAACACAGTAATATAAAACTTATTCAATAGTAACATGTAATTATGGCTGATGATTAGATGCAAAACAGGAGCTTCCTCCGGTTATTAATTTAAACTCTCTGCACTGTCAAGTGTATTTGAAACTTCATGAAATGATAGGTGATTGGAGTAATTAATATCTTGTTTTTGCTCAACCTATAAGTATCCGTAAATTATTATTGTAATGCCGCCTTATGCACCATTCAGGCATAACAGTTAAGATGATAATAACGATGAAGATAATTTCTTGAACCATAGTCAATTTACACAGTAACTGTGTAATATTCAAAAATATTATGAATTTTAGTTAGTTTTAAATAATTTATAAACATTTTTGATTTAGACCATGGATCCGAAAAATACAGTAACTAATTCTCATTTTCATACAATTGATTATTGTGTCTTTGGTGCAATGTTAGTTTTATCTGCCACATCAGGAACTTATTTTGGATATATAAGGTAAGATATATATATATATATATATATATATATATTATATACAATGAGATATCATTACATTCTGTAATCGAAAACGTGCATAAATTATTAAATACACATCTTCAAATCATTTTAGAAAGCATCAAGAATTAAAAAAAAAAATTGAGAAAACTACAAAGCCAACAAAAGCGCAGGCAACAGATTTCGGTTCAAAATCAATGAATGAATATTTATTGGGTTCACGGAAATTAAAACCATTTCCAGTTGCAATGAGCCTTGTTGCAAGGTAAATATACTTGATTTTTCTTTAAAAATGAATAAAATTAAGTTTTACAATATACTGTTGGATACGAATGAAGTGAACCATCTTTTTATCTCCATCGACGCTAAAAATATGATATTAAAATCATGTTTTTTTGACTGGAAGAAGAAACATCTCACCAACTAAAAGGTTACCATTCTATGTATAACCCCGAACAATTATGATTGATCCAGTTAGTAAAGATTTTTCAGTGATAGTTATTTATAAATTCATATTTAATTAATATAATATATACTCACTGTATCAATTTCAACTGCAAAATATGTAGTTACGATGGGCCATTCCACTGCAGATACAAAATATATAACCTATAGTATATATTGCAATAATCTTATGTAGTCTATTAGTCTTAACGATATCAGCAAATTTCTAGTCATCTCTTATATTTTACTAACTGTTTTATAGAGCGGTCATTATCATTATGTATCTGAATCTTATATAAGCTGAATTTTATCTGAAAACAATTCTTGACTAATGTGATCTATAAAAAAAAATCTATATAGTAAAAAATTAATAAGGCTTGATATCTTCATTGCCTATTAAATAAATTACAATTCTCTCAGATAAAGTTCACCGTTTTATTAGTGGTACTAGGCGACGATGTGATAAATGATGTGGCAGACTGTTGACCAGAATTGAATAACTAGTGAGGTATAGATGTATACATTAAATGTATTTTAATCAGCCTTAGATTTCAGTCAATTAACCATTCCTCTATCAATAGCAATACTGTCAATAATAGCGTTTAATAGAAAAAAGCGCTGAAAACTTGGATTTTGTATAGATGCATCATCATTGAGTTTACAAGATGTTACTTTAAATTTTTTAAGAACTATTATATTAAGAATTCTATTAAAACGAGTAACACGCGTTCAATTATGTGAATTGTGCGTGCTTCATTTATTATAATACTGTAATGCGATCAGGACAAATATTTCTTGTTTCATCTTAGAGGCAACGTTTAGCGTTCAATAACAGTTTCACCATTGCCGAACAAATCACATGCAAATCCATTATTAATTAAATTCTTTTCATATTTCGTTAAGTATTGACGATCATTGAATTGAATTTAAAAAATTATCTACTGTATGAATTGGTAAAATCTGATCTACAATCAAATAACATGTTTGTTAATCGCTAGAAAATTGCATTAAAATATAAGTGGTGTTGAAATTGAACTGTGGATTATTGAATCTTAGACTTAGACACAGTGAGTGTTTGTTTACAAAGCCAAAATTTATTTGTTAGTGGAATAAAAGTCAATCATAGATTCTATTCATATGGAAGTTTGTAAAAAGATAGAATATGTGCGGTATGTTGAAATCTTGACATGTACACTTATTGAGATGCAGATGTATTTTGGTCAAAACTTATGACAGATATGAGAAGACAATGTCCGACTGCATATATCTTCAAAATTAGTCATCAGACTTGAGTGTATCAATATTGGATTCGATTATTTTTCAAGTGTAGTTGTCCGGATGATATTCAAAATGAGAATAAAGGATTTGATACCCTAATTGTCGAAAAAAGGTATTTTGAAAATGTTTTGGCACTAACGTATCCTTTATGACTATATTTGTGGTATGAAAAAATTTCTTCAATAAATAAAAATACAAGTTGTTAAATGTGTTATGAAAATATTTTCATAGCTGAAATAAAAAGGTTATTGAAATTCATAATTAATTATCGTTTTTTTTAAAATTTAAATTTATTTTCTCATTTAGTTACGTTTCAGGAGTTACAATTCTTGGAACACCAGCAGAAATTTATAGTTTTGGAACACAATATTGGTTTATTGTTGTTCCTATAATTTTAATGGGAATTATTGTTTCAACAGTATATTTACCAGTATTTTCGGCATTAAAATTAGGCTCTTCATATGAGGTAAAATACTATAAATTCAACAAGCTGTCCATAATGTTAACAATGAATTGATATATTTAAATATATAAATAATAATTAAAAGTAATAAATATTATGAATTAGGAGACCAATTAAGTGCAAAACTGTCATCGATGTTACTCAAACCTATCTTTACCTCCGGCATCTAACAACATTCTCTTGTCTTGTACAACATATTTATTTTTAATACGATTTGAAAATTTTGATTCAAAATAATTGAGATTTTCCATCAAAAAAATCAATTTCATAGTTTAGTAACTGATGTGTAAATCCTCAGACATCAGAGCTATACCATTTTCATTGGTGATCATCGTAATTTTTTTCACTCAATCAACAACCTCTGTTCTTAGCCACGATCACATACTATAGGAATTAAGTTATATTTTGATCAAGTTTCTGGTAAAAACCACGTTTATGTAAAGATTGGTTGAATAACCTGTAGATATTTTACTCGATCCGATAACAATTTGTATGGCTCTCTATTTATATTCTAAATTTCATATTAATTTCTGATAATAAAAACTAATTTAAAGACTATCGCCAGACATCTAATGCGGATAAGAAGTATAGTTAAATTTCACTATCTTTGAAATATAGTTGAATGTTGATCATTACATGATAATTTTAAGTTTTATTTAAAATTCTATTAACGTCCTAGACAGTTTATTTATTGTATAATTAAATTTAAATTAAAAGTAATTTATCACAATAATAATAAAAAGATATGATTAAAATTATGATTGATTGATATAGCATTGAATTTTTTCAGTATTTAGAATTGAGATTTAGTTCATCAGTTAGAACAATTGCGTCTGTTATGTTCGTGATTGATGAAGTAAGTAATAAATAGGCTACATTCAAAATTTCTTAAAATTTAAATTTATGTAGTTATCATTAATTTTCAGATACTATTTTTACCAATAATTATCTATGTTCCTGCATTAGCATTTAATCAAGGTATGTCTATAGTTTCAAACAAAAATGTACATATATGATTTGAAAGTAGAATAATATGTTAATTAATTAATTGTTTCAGTTACTGGAGCCAACCTGTATTTAATTGGAGCTATTGTATGTATTGTATGCATATTTTATACAATTATCGTAAGTATCTGTCGAGTATTTGTATATTGAATATGTTTTTCGATATTTATTTAAATTGCGAATATTTTTGGAAATGCTTTACGTCACTATAATTCTCAAGCGTTTTAATTATAGTTAATTATTTCTATGCCTGTTCATCACAAAATATCTGAACACATATTTATATATAGCATGTAATTGTGGTGGTCGCTGTAGCAAATTGTTTGGTGAAGTTAATTTGGTGTCTTCTTTTTTTTTTTCAACCGGATATCATCAATGGTTCCACAATATTAAATTTCAGTTCCATATTATCAGATATCGTACAGCTCATATATTGTACATATTGTACATGTGTTTAATTATCGTTATGTACTGAGCTGCATCATGTCTAGTTAGCCGTCAGTCCTATGTGTACGATTATCCTATCTTAATAAAATAGGAATTAATAAACTGCAAAATTAATATATATTTTGCAAGATTCGACTAATTATAATATAAAAAGTCATAGTTTTATTTAAGTTTTTTATATAATTAATAACTGACTTACCCAATTTTATCGGTGTCTTCCACATACACAGAGACTGGAAATTCGAGCTCAAATCATGCATAGTTATTAATAATAATGTTGTTAAATAATCATTCTGGTTGTAATGGGGGTCGAATATTTTTTTTAAACCTCTATGATGTCAACAGGTACAACAACTTGATCGCCATTACTATTGTATCCTAGTCACCATATGTAGCGATATTCTCAGCAATTTACTGCTAATAACTATAATGAATTAATAATTATATTGTTAATAAATGATAATATTTATTGTTTGTTCTTTTGTCTATAGGGTGGAATTAAGGCCGTAGTTCATACAGATGCGTGGCAAATAATTGTAATGTTTATATCGGTAGTAGTTGTTGCTATTTTAGGTACAGTTGCTTTAGGTGGAACAACTGAAATATTTTCACTTGCCAATAAAGGAGGTCGAATTGAATTCTTTAAGTAAGTAAAATATGTGATTATTATTAAAATTTACTTTAATTTTACATTGAGGATATATATTTACGATATCTGTTCAACTATGTTAATTTTACAGAACGTGTAAGTCTATCAATTTTCTTGAAGTAAAGACTCGACCTCTCAGATTGTCTTATATCAGTCATTTTCTGTATAAAGTCGTATCCCTGTTTTCGATTTACATACGTTACTTTGTATGTATCATCATTTCTGAATCACTCTGGACTTTGAAGCAATTGTCATGTAATATTTACAGTATGGTTCTCATGATGATGATTTTGGATGATCATGATGATATTAAATAAATGTATATTATTCAATATATATTTTATTTTTTTTTGTAGTATGAATCCATCAATGTATGAACGACATACTTTTTGGGGTGTCTTAATTGGTGGATTGTCATATTGGACATCATTTAATGCTGTTAATCAGACAATGGTTCAAAGATATATGTCTTTACCAAATTTAAAACAAGCAAAGCAGTACGTTAAATTATATATTAAAATATTTATTATAATATCGTTAAAATTATGTATATTTTGATTCCATTAGATCAGTGCTCATGTTTACAATTGGTATTGCATTATTTGTATCAGTTTGTTGTTATTCGGGTGTTTTAGTATATGCCACCTATTTTAATTGTGACCCAATGTCAATTGGAATTGTTAAAGTAAATTGAATTAAATTTTTATTTAATTAATTAATGTTCATACATAAACTTATAATTTATTATAGACTGATGATCAATTGTTTCCAAATTATGTAATGGAAACTGTTGGTGAATTACCAGGTATACCTGGTCTTTTTATTGCCGGTGTATTTGGTGCTGCTTTAAGGTATATTTTAAAGGGGATATTTTAATATTATACTTATTACTTTCGTAATTTATTTATTTTTAAAGTTCATTAGCTGTTGTACTTAATTCAACAGCAGCTGTATTATTAGAAGATATATTTAAGGGTTGTTTTAAAAGACAACCAACAGAAAAAGTAGCCACATTTATAGTTAAAGGAAGTATTTTATTTTTGGGATTTTTATCAATGGCACTTTTATTTGTTGTTGAGAAATTGGGTGGCATTCTTAGTGTTAGTATGGACAATTTTTACGTTTTTGTTATTTCCCTTTTTTTTTTTTAAACTATTAATATTATTATATTTATATAGGTAGCAACTTCATTATCTGCAATAGCTGCTGGTACAACATTTGGTGTATTTACATTGGGCATGTTAATACCGTGGAGTAATACAAAAGGTGCTATTTGTGGTGCAACAGCTGGTGCTATAATATCCGGATGGATATCACTTGGTTCACAAGCAGCTGTTGCATCCGGTCAAGTTATAGCACATAAACTTAGTATGTCAACTGATGGTTGTGTTACAAATACGTCAATGTTAAATTTTGTACAATTCAATTATAAAGATGAATCAGATGTATTTCCACTATATCGATTATCATTTCATTGGATAAATCCAATTGGTGTATTAACTGTGTTAATAGTTGGTACATTGGTGTCATTTTTAACTGAGCCAAGAGACTTAAAGGATATTGATCCAGAATTAATATCACCAATTATTCATAAATTTTTACCAATTGAATGTTTTAATAATTATGGTATAAGAAATTTAAATCGTGATATACCAACGGATACATTATCTGGTTTATTAGGGAATACCAATGAATTGGAGAAGAATAAGGTAAATGAATTTCAATGAATCTTAATTATTTTTTGATATATATTTTTGTTATGTTATAGAATGAGAACTCAGAAACAACATGAGATGAGATAAATAATAGTACATTATTATATAAACAGGATGGATGAATCTCATGGTTGAAAAATTCTGTCCGATAGAATATATAATTGAGATTGTGTGACTTTACAATAAGTACCAACACCTATATTCCATTCTTATCATGTAAATGATAAATGAAAGATATATTTTTGTAGTTTGACTTACTAAATAGAATAGGAACAGTATATACTAATGATAATAATAGAAAAAAAAAATATTGCTGTGATATTTGTTAATTAATGTACCTACTATACATAATTTTATAGAAAATAAAATAATTATTTTTTATTTAAATTTAATATTCTGTATTTCCAATTCATAATTCAAATAAAAATAAATAAATCCTTTAGTAAAACACAACAGATATTCACAACATTAATATATAATGAAGCACAACAATCTTGACACCGATAACTTAATTTAGTTATCGATAAATAAAAAATGACGTTGATTGAAGGTGTTGGAAGGTGGAAGTGAACAAATCTGTGAACATTTGTATTGAAATTTTTGAAAGATTTATATAGTTTATAGGACAGATCATGAGTAGTCGCTGAAGCACAGGCCCATATGTAAGAGTCGTGCACTATTATATGCCTTATATATAACAATACTTTCTGGATTAAAATACTTCCAACAGCGACGCAAAAAAAAAAAAAAAAACACGAAGACTTGCCGCATTTGTTATCAAACAGTGATAAGTGGATAGTTGAATTAGGGTACAGAGAAACTTGAAGAAGCGCGTATTTCCGTTGACAGAGACCTCGATGAATTTGTCCGATATGATTATCTTTGACTATATATATTTACAATAAGAGGGATCATTAAACTATTTTAATTTTTGAACTCTTTTTTTTTTTATTTAGCTACATATTTTCAATAAATAAATAATTAATCATTCAAATAAAAATGTGCATTTCTTTTCAATTTATGAAGTTAAGCAATATAGCTTAATTTGCGTTTGAGCATTTGAAAACTAAACCATTTAAATAGATTTTCTGACTTTTTTTTTTTTTTACTTTCTGTATAAATAAAAGTAAGTAAACCTTTTCGCAATTCACCTTTTATAGTTACAGTGAAGTCTCTTCTATCCTCTCTATAATGCAAATTTGTAAATTATTTAATTTCTATATTTATTCTGAGTAGTACAAATATTACATACTCGCATATAGAAAACCGAATATTCCCAAGTAAAATATCCTTGTTTTTGATTTTATTCAAAGGAACTGGAATTTATATTTTATTACCATTTTATATTTGTACAATCTCGCCACATATTCGTGAAAATTTTCCTTGATACCTTTTACCATATCACT
>JANSTX010007191.1:0-19975 GCA_027564355.1 Penthetria funebris | reverse complement strand
GAATCCTGACTAATCCTGTGGGTAACTCGAAGCCGAACATATTTCTATATGTCGCCCAAGAGTTCCTTCACCAATTTATGTTCGGTTATTATCGAATTGGCAATAATAATAGCCTAGGCTATATGCTTTGGTAATGGCGGCACAGTCGCCATGTTGCGGTGATTTTCAGTGGCTCTAGATTTATAGTAGAATATGTTATCCGCATATTATCCTAGAGACCCTCCAATCACGGCCTGGATGCCTTTTTACGTCAATGCCCATTTGTTTCTATGAATTCCTTAATTTTTAAAAATACATACGAGTATTCAAACATATTTTACCACGTTGATTATTAAATATGCAAAATGATTTCGTCAGGTACTTGATCGAATATATTTTTTTTCGATTTTTTTTCTAAACATTATACAAGATTGTTATGATTCCAATCTTGATTCCAATGTTCAGGATCACGTTGACCTCTTGTTGTGACTTTGGAATTTGAATAAGTTAGCATGATGAATAAAAAACGACAGTCCACCTGTGACCAAGAGAAGTGTTCAAGGTTTTTTAATGGATATCTGCCATTATGTATTAGTAACGCAATGATAGATGACTTAGAATAATACTAAAGAAAACATATGCAGCTATATTCGAACAGCACTCAAAGCACTAATCTCTATAATTTTTATGGATTTTATTGCCAATGTTGTTGGTTGTGTGTGTCAGGGGGTTGTGATTGGGTATAAGACTGTATGATTGTATGTGTGTGGGATTGTGTGTGTTTGGAGACGTATGACAGAGGGGAGGGGGGGTTGTAGCTGTTTGTGTGAATACGTGTCATTATATAGATGTGATTTTAGCTGTGCATTTGTGTGTGTAAGAGCCTGTTTGTGTTTATGTTTGTGTGGCTTGAAAAAGGATGCACTGTAATGGGACTTCTTTTTTTGTTCATATTAAAGTTATTATTTCGATATAATGGATACGCTTCAATGTTCAGTATGGTCAGTCTAAATTTATTTTATCAAACTATTTATAATTTTCGAAAATATCACATTCGAATTTTCAAAATTATATAAGTTACATCACAATGCCACTATTTACTTTTGAGTAGTGTATTCCACTATATAGATGATGCTTAGGATTTGAGCTTTATATTATATGAAATACCAGATACAATGCGGGATATGAAAATTCACCACTAAAGATGAATTTAATGGAAACATTTTGTGTACTATGATACCGAACATAATAGCAATTTTCATTCATGAAAGTTTCAAACACACCATAGGAAAGGGTACTATACTCTCGATGCAAATACAATATGGAAATTGGTTATGTGTTACCCATTTTTGGCAATCCTTGAAAAAAAAACCATTTTTAAAAAAATATATACGAGTATATCGCATGGATGAATGTGCTAAAAATGTATCGAAATTTTACTTCAATGTCGGATTTTTCGTACGCGGGGGTATGTTTTGCGTGTTTAAATTAAATTTGATTTTAGTTTTTCGTTTTGTAATTAATGGGATAATATGTTTGTTATTTCTTTTTTTTTTTACATTACATTTTGTATAGTTTTGTTCCATTGCCTATACACATCCTATTAAATAGGCCAATTAGTTATCTTTAAATATACATTTTGTATATAAACTACACGTAATTAGATGTTAAAGTAATAAAATTTTACATGAAAAAAAATTGGATAGAATGAATACTCGTGGCAGTAATAAAACCAACGAGAATATACAATGTGAAAATTGTAATGTAATTAAATGAATTTTCATTAAATATTTAATTAACTAAAGGAAATTATTTAATTGCTTATTAATTTTTTTTCGTTTTTGTTTTCTCCTTTGTTGTCATATTTTCCATGTGTTACACTGTTTTTATTATCAGATGTAGCAGGTCGTTACACAATTTATTTACAATTAGGATCCAGTTTGATATATAGTTTTATACATTGTTTCTAGTAAAATATTGATAAAGTTGCTATATAATATACACTTTTTAAGTAAACAAGCAACACTCTCTGAAATTCTAGGCAGAAGTGTTGTTTCTGTTAAAACACCCAACCAATATAAAATTAAATACAACAGTATGCATATTCATAACTGTAAAGAAGTTAGTTAATTCCCTGGTTTTCTAGCTCTTTTATTTCATCGATCACCATATTAAATGATCTGATTGATTTCTAATAAATACTCTTGAATAAGTTTTTCTATATTGTCTAGGATCTGGTAAGGTTTTCTGGCACATTCCACTAGTATAGAGTTTTTAAAATGTCTTATTTTGAAATTTCATTGAATTTTACCAATATTCTGTCAATTCATTCAATACCAGCTAATAATATGCCTGTATTTACATCTCGTAATTAGACCTGCGACACCCTCTGTTCCAAAATAATACTGGTGAACGTTTGTAGCATAGAACTTCGATTTTTCACTTATTAATTTTGCTAATTTGTTTACAGATGCGATATTATTGTGATTAATGAACCATATATTCACATTTCTTGTTACATCTTCTGTAATTCAGTTCTGAATGTAAGTGTGTTTGGTAAATACAATGCCAAAGTATTTTAGAATATTTGTTTGATTAGGTCTATTGCTTGGTCTATTGTCATTTATGGAGTGGTACCTCTAAGAACTATTATCTGACATTTAGAGTTATTTAAATTACCATTTGTGTATTGTTTTTTTTTTTGAGGTTATGTATTAAAATATTGAGGTTATAAAATAAAATGTATTAGAGTTTTAAGTTGTTGGTTTTAAATTTCAATTTAAATATGTGATTTATAATTAAGCAGTGGTTATTAATATTTATGAATTAAAATCTCTTTCATTGAATAATTAATTTACTTGATAATTTAATTACATATAACAAAATTAATTTTTAATATTTGAATTATCCATTTAATGGGTAAAACATAAATAAAACTGTTAATTTTCAACAGCAACACACGCGGCTAATTACTGTGTTTAGTTTTTTTTTATAAAAATCTTCAATTACATTTTGTTTTTAGATATTTTTTTTTTTTTTTCATGTAGCGTGGACGTTAATTAGATGTAATTTAAATATTTTACTTCCGTTTATTATACGCTGTTGTTCATATTCATGCTATTTCTAAGAATTAAAATTTCTAATTCATGTAACGTATATATGGATGAGGTTACATTACAATACATATATTATGCATATTACTCATGTTTCACGATGAAAATTTTATCCTAGATAAAAATGCAGTTTTTGGATAAGGACTGAAATAATATTATTCATTCAGTTTTATAGTATGAACATAAAGGAAAATGAATAAAATTAATTGAGTTTTATGGTAATTTTGATATGGTATCGGAATGGTGTATAACAGCTTTAAGTTTAAATATTACTGAATTAAAGAGCTATTTATAAGATGATATACATTTTTAAAATGTAATATAAACTATTATATTAAATTAGATAAGGTTGAATAAATGTAGCAGTTGCAAAGCAAATCGCTTTACACAGACCAATTAAAACGGTTCCAGAAATGCCCAGAATTGTAATGTTTTCCGTAATTACTGCTATATCCAGATGCACATACTAACTAGTTTTCGCCCCATTGAAGTCCAGTCTAATGATGGGATCTGATAGTCTATAGTGCAATTATCGACAATTTTCATCATCTGGATTATCATCTTGCAAATCTTTCCATCTTCTGTTATGGTAAGATTTTGGCAGTATAAATTCAATGTTAGAATGTTATGTAAATAATAACCTTCAATGCTCCATTGCATGTTGTGCATGATACATTTGTTACATTGCAACATACTATTTTCCGAATATTATTTAATAAACATAAATAGATTTTCTATACAGTATCGTCTTTCACACAGCATAGTTGAGCATTATAGCGGTATACATACACTGTAAAACACTAGGTTTTTATACTAATTTTCCTAATTTGAAGCGTTGGCCTTTGTAATTGCAACGTCTGCTTTTTTAACCCGATTTTATATGTTACTATTGCAATTCAATTTATAGTCAATTATTTTGAAAGATTTAGAACTTGACTTCCCCCCCCCCCTCATTCCCCCCTACCCCATATGACGACAGGAGTTGGAATCTTTCTGCTCGTGATAAAAAGTACCTATGCAATTATTGATAGATTCACGCATACACCTTTTTTTGATGGCCATTCTTCTAAGCTTGGAAGCGCATATAACTAATTGTAGGGGAAATTTATCCAATATTAGAATTAAAAGATCGTCAGCTATCTAAAGATTTCCTGTCAGACTACATAAAGAAAAATGTTTGGCGACTCAGGACACAGAAATAGCAACTATAGTTACCTTTTCTGTGGTATTAGACAATCAGGAACGTGGTATTTAAAAAATTTTAATTTCATAAATTGTTTTGCATGTAAAAATAGGAATTTTTAAAATTTTCGTTAAGGGAAGCAGAAGATATAATTATAATTTTTTCGATTTTTACGATACATTCAAAAAAATATATTTTTGTGAATTTAGTATTAGGCAATCAGGAACGTTAAATGATATTTAAAAAAAAAATTATTTTACAAATTGTTTTGCATATTTTGTAATTCGATATACAAAGTTCGCTTTTACCCTGATGCCAAATAAGTGCCTGAAATTTGAATAGTTTTTGTAACATGTTACCGTGAGTATTATCCTGATGTTACCGTCAAACCAATTTTAAAGACAAGACACAATCGTATTATACTTTAAATTTTACGATAAATATATTTAAATTATAGTTTTTTTTTTTTTCAAAAATTATAATAAACCCATTGATTCCATAAGTTTATTGCTTTAAATTCCATTGATTTTATACGAGTATAAGCATTTTCGAAATTTCGTTTAATAAAATTTGTTTTCCAAAATTAGTTTCACAAATAAATATATTAAATTATCGTACACTCTACACTCGTGAACTCTATATGCAAATATTTTCAATTTATTCTACTGTATAAATTTCATATTTTAATAATTATGAGATTTAATGGAAAAACTCATAAATACGAATATTAGCAAATATTAATATATCGCATGAAATTCATCAATTTTCATTTTACTCGGTAATTTATTTGGTAACCATGAACTATATATTATACTTGACTATAAATACACTACAAATTCACATATAAATTCCTTATACAATTTGAATAATTCAATAAACTATAACTCACGATATTAACGATTATTTATTATCAGCTATTTTTCCATTATTTGGTGAATGTTCATCAAATATATCACCAAGTTTTCCATAATGCAAAATTCTGCATTGTGATCTGAATTATGTTCAGAAATTTGGATGATTTTTTACAGTTTCCAATAATAACAATAAAGATTTTTCATCGACTTTACTCTAAACGACATTAAACTGTTCGAATATAATGTTTTAGGTTTTCCATCCACTTTAGCATAAACAAGGTCAAGCTGATTATTTTTTGTCCACGTCAATATACCAGAAGTCAATTTCCAACCAATAGATCGTCTCCTCTAGCACTTATCGCCTCTACGTAACATGTCGATATTATTCCGGAAAGTAAACATGCTCAGGAGAAACTCTACTATTTCATTACGCTTCTATATTAGAACCACTGAACCGCTGAAATTCCTATTAATTCTTATTTTAGGTTCTCTTTAACATTTTCATATAATCCGTTTGGAATTTTTTAGGCAGATCCTACAATTTTCATTATATTGCAGAATTTTTTAGTAGAAATTATCAGAAGTGCACCAGTTGGTAGATGCTAAATCTATTAATTAATAATGGACGGTGGAAGTAAATTCAAAATGCTATTTATGAAATTTTATTGGCCTATATCTTGTGTACAATACAAAAATGACTTTACGTGGTCTTTTAATATAACTTTAGTATATATAAAAAATAATACAATGCTTTTTAGTTCAGAATATATTGCTGATACATACAAAAGATATAAACGGCACTAAATGAATCGCACATCTGGGATAGTTCTCCTGCCCTATATTTCAAAGACGAACTTTTCTACTTAGATTAAATGAACATATCACAACTCGTATAGACCTAGACTTCTTTCAGTATAATTGTAATGTGAGTGCTCTTTTTCTTTGCCATTAGAAATGATCATGAAGATTGTCGACATGTGTCCGGTTATTTTTGTCGCAATCGTATTCAATTAAATTTCGAGCCACTTTCATTTCGCGTACGTCTTGTCTGTAGAATTCTTGCGGACGATGTGTTTCCTGATCGATTTGGATTCCAAGTATTTGAAGCAAATCTTCATATGTTATTCTGTGTCAATAACCATTAAAAGGTTGTAACTCTCTAAAAGATAACCTTAATATTTATATATATATTTATATATACAAATAATTATTTTCGTTAATTCGATAATATTAAAAAAATTGCAATTTTAAAAGTTTAATTCAAATTGACAAAATTTGAATAATTATTAAATTTGCACTTTAAATAATCTGATTAAAAGCCTCTAAACAACAGCGCTGCCATCTAGATGTGAAAACTTCCTCCTCATTTCATTTTGGAATATTTAAAATTGAACGCATTTTAATTCAGCAATGTTCAATATTGTATTTGTCGCTGAACGCTATATAACTCGCTTTAGTAGGTCTCTAATTTTTTAACACTAATTGTTTATTTAAAATGTTTAAAATTTAAGTAAAAATAGTGTAATTTCATTGTTTAGTATTTAATTAGTGATGTGATTATATTTTTTGTTCTGTAATTTTAGTATATTTTGTATTTTTTGTATTGTAAACTTTTTCGGTGTGCTGTTAGTATGTCGGCCTCGGCAGCGTCCATTATTTTTTTGGGGTACACTATTTTGACACTTTGTTATGAATTTTTTTTTGTATTTGGAATAAAATAAGTCTGACACCCTGGAAGTTATGAAATTTACATCTAATGACATAGTTTTGACTTAATGGGGTAAGTTGTTTATGTATTTCCTAATTATTAATTGCTTTCTAATTTTTTTTTCTGCATCAGTTCAGAACTGGAAAATGTATTTCCTATTCTTTTTCTCAATGGCGTTTCTCGTATATCTCGTATAAATGTTTAATTGTTTTTAATTGTCCATTATTTATGCATCACAAATTGAGTTTGTCTAATTGGATTGATTACCTTACTCAACGGTATTACTTATGTGATTGTACATGAGGTAATTGCATTCCGTGTCCTTAGTATCAGCTTTCATTATTTTGATTATTCTTTCTGTTTTTATTGTGTATTGGTGTACCCAAAGGTCCATTTATTGTTACGAACCCGCGCAAAATTTCATTTAGATTTAAATATAAACAAGTATTTGTTAAACAACTGATAATCGTTTTATGTTATCTGACGAAAATAGTTAGGTGGTGAGGTGATGGTTTATCATTCATATTGATATTATGAACTTTAGTTATTATACACACCATACCCACATGTTATTCAATAGTTTAAATTCATTCAACTGTTCTTTCCATCTTTCTTGTTTTGGCCACGCGTCTGAACTCAGATCTACTGTCATACTCGACTAACGCTTTACCACTATGCTACCGCGACTGTTTGACGATTGAGAGACGGGCAATATTAAGATATATGTATTTTGTTGGAATTCGATGTCCTTATGATCTACTACTCTCACATTGTTTCATAAATTACGTATTCACAAATGAGGCTGTAAGTTAATTTTACTATATCAAAATGACATAGATAGTGAACCATAGGTTAAATAATTTCCGAGTCAATGCAAACGATCAAATTATAGCTTAATCAATTACCTTATTGGTACAAACCAAGACATACTACTGGGAAATCAGATAAATAAACCAAGTTTATATTGAGAGATGAATTAGGGAAGGAAATTTGTGTATAACGTTTACTCCATTAAAATTCCATACAACAAATAGACTCGTTGTACTTCAGTAATGTTACATTTATCCAGGCACTTGTTCTTAAAAATAACATTCATACATTGAAAATTGTTCAGTATATAATCGCATTATTAGGTTATCCGTATTGGGAGTGTACTCTCTAATATTTGTAATAACATACCTTGTACTATGATATTCAAAGAAATTCAATATTCATACTAATAAAATTAACAGAAAACTCAATAAAGTTTATGGTATATTTTATACAAATATTGTACATATTCGCGTATTTAACAGTTGGGATTAGAGTATATAAAATTGCTTATTTTATGGTGGTAAATTTACTGAACCTAAGCACAGCAACAGAATAAAAATATAAAATTAAATTTTCTTGAAAGAAACGAAAAGAAGAATTTGCTAAGCTTCTTTCAATTTATACCATTTATTATATAAGAACGTGTACGCCAGAATAGTTGAAAAATTGTACGAGTATGCTAAATTATGTTAATGTTAAGTTAACGGAAAAAAATTGCACAATTTTATTCATACTCGTATAAGAAATGCAATTTAATTTTAAGTCTATTCATCAAAAAGTACTATAGTAAAATGTACTCATAATTCATAAGATTGGTTTACTGAATTTATTTTCTTGTTTTCTCATCTTTGAGGATTCTACCATCCATCACATCTAATATACATAAATTTATGAATATAATCTGTATATATATATTACATCTTAGATTGTTAATCCATCTGATTCTGATGCTAGCATACGTCTCTTAATTGCGGTACCTTTATGGCTCTTACTTCATTTTTCTGTAGCCGTGTGTCCATTAACGATCCGATAATGACACTAAAAAACCAGTATTAAATAGAAGATGTAAGTGTGCTATCAGAAACTATTATTAACTTTCACTTGAGAATTATATCTGTTACATATTATCCAGTTATTAAGTCGAAACCTTGAGGTTTTTGTATTGATATTTTTTAAAATTTCATTTACAACCTCCTTTTCTTGTATATATTCTGTATCAATTGGAAGGACCATCATCGAAAGATTTCAAGATGTTATACAGTATAATATATACAATTATTTCATCAGAAAGTAACAAATTTTCGTGATATTTGCATACGTGTAAAACTTTCGAGTGTTTATAATTGTTGAAGGCTTCCTTTTTTGCCGATGTTGAACTGTGTGACATCTTGTCAGGCTTCAATTGAAGTTCATTTTTCAGTATAATCTAAGCAATTGTTCTTAATTCAATTTTTTACTTTCTCAGTCTATATATTCTACCTCGTGGTAGCTACCGGACATACGATGACAGAATATACTAAATTTTTGATCGTAGTGTATTGGAAACGTCAACTTAATATCGTGCTATCTTCAATGCATATTAAGATGATGTTATATATAAATTTCTACCCACTCGTTGACATAGTTTCCCTTGGTTTACCAGGATGAATATACTAACAGTGTATTATATTAACTATATTATATAAACAATAATTTCAATTATAGATGAAAAATGTCATCAAATAAAATATTAATTGAATAATAAAAAATTTGTTATGAATAAATATTGATTTAATCAGAATACTAGTATGTGAACGCATTTGCGGTGATTGATTTGATTTCAATTAATAATTAATGAACGTGTTCATATAATCAAAATAAAATGTAGGATTATAATTTTCCTGTGAGTAAATACGAGGGCGATCTGAAAATGAATGTTAAAAGTGAAACACACAACTATTAGCGTTCGGATCAAAGCTCTTACACAGTTAGCTTACAAATTCTCGTTTGAAGTAGTGTTTGGAGTTGAGAAAGGCATTGTAATATATTTTGGGTATTAATGGAACCATATGTTCGGTCTACATCCTTGACTTGGCTGGTACCGACTTCAACAAGAAATAATTATTATTAATAAATATTTAAATAACAATAATGTAAAAATATTAACTTTATTCATTTTTATCTCGTTTGTAATTGTGCATCATCATCATCTGAAGCTTTACGCCTCGAGGACACATAGGACGACATTACCATTTTAATTTTATCATTTCAAATATGCATATAACATCAAATGTAAACTTTAATAACTTTAGTTGAAATAACTTAAATAACTATTATTGCCATTTTATTTTCGGAAAATGACTATGTTTTGGGAATATGACTTTAACTGACAACTATTGTCATGTTATATTGGACAAGACGGGTATGATTTTACTTTACGTGACATCAAATTAATAGGGAATGAAAGTATTCCATGAAAAGAGATGTTTTTGATTATTTATTATTATATAATACATTCTGATCCAAATAGGTAATTTATTTAAATTTAGTCGAAGATATTAACTACTTAAATTCTATACTCGACATTTAGAAATCGCTTTCGAATTTAATTTTAAGAAACGAAATAGAGAGCCATATTGTTGTAATTGCAAAAAAGGCCTAATTTAAAAGATTATTCCGGTTATAGACACTTCCTTGTAGTTTTTCAGACACAATACTTTCTGGACAAGATTTTTACATTAGAATATCGCATAAATAGACGTAATATTTATAAAGTCTGTATGACCCTGACTAAAATAAAATTATCAAAAAGTCATTTGTGATAAATTGAAATAGGTGCAAGCAATTCTTTAGTCAGCTTCTAAACATATTGCTGAATCAACTCCTGTCTTGGGACCAATCAAACCAATTACTCCACTGAAAGTCCAAGGACTAAAAGGTATCGAGATAATAAAGTAACCTTTGGAAGCCATAGATTACATAGAGATCTCGCTTACCAAGCATATTAATATTTTAAACGTTCCTGAACTATATTTCTCTTCTATCAAACATATGCATGATATATAAAATAAAACTACTGACATCCCATTTTGTTCGGACAACTTGGGGACAACTATTTCGCAGTTGATCTCAACAGAATAAATGTATTTTATTTTTTTTTATAATAAAACCATTTTTCACGGATTGGTTAGTCTTTAATACTCTGTGCATTGTTACGCGTTCCGTGCGTCACAGAATAGTTAGCCATCAAATTACCAGTAAAATGAATAACAGAGTTTAGTACATTTAGGTTATACGAGAGTAAACACGATTTTAGAAACATTAAATACTACTAGATTACGTTGGATACGGTCTAAGTCATTATTAAGAGTGTTAAACATAGTTATGCAGAATGCTGTCATCACAGCATAACTAAGGGATTCGATGTCAATGTAAGTAGATCATTAATAGAAATCAGAAAAAAGGTAGGAGACATAACAGAACCGTGTGAACCGGATTGAGGGCTCCTTCAAATAACCAGAAATCCACACTCTTAAATTGTTATAAATACCGTTGGAGTTTAGAAAGTAATTCACGATGCACAGCCGATCAAATGCCGTAGATATATCTAATACAAGAACAGTAGCCTTGTCAAACCCGTCAATGCTTCTACTCCAGATTTCGGTTACGTTTGTCATAATAACTATAGTTCGATCGAAAACCATATTGACGGTCGTTAATTAAATTATTAGATTCCAAATAGGATAGGATTTTGTAGTTAAGAATTTTTTCCATGATTATAGATAGTATTGAAGTAATGCCAACTGGTCTGTAATTAGAAGTTAGATTTAGAACCCTTTATAGTAATTGGTTGGACATATTATTGGGAACTGCTCCCACATGTTTGACATAGAAGTCCAATAAACGCATTCCTTTTAAAATAGTAACCAATGAATGCACTGACTTTCCCATTTGATGTTTCTTCATCCGTATTAGAAACAAATAAGTGCTACATCGTAGTACCACCCTATGCACCCATGTGGTGTACAGATTAAAATAATGATGATGATAGTTTTTTTTTTTTTTTAATATCTCTTAGATGTTTACGTTCATAGTCAAGCTGCTCTCGTATACATGTTTTATGTAAATATCGTTTGCACATACGAACCTACAGATGGTGGGCTACATTATATATGTATATACATCGTCTTATTCATTCAAATAAATGTTTAATTTTATATTAAAACATCAATAAAATATGTGTTACATTATCCTATAATTTATTAATATTACAAACCGATAATATACAAAGTATAAAAATTCCCACTCATGATAAATTATTTATCAATACCCATCCGATCTAAACGAATTTGTATCTTCCTTCTGCTTTAGTATATAAATATCCTTAGTTTTTTTTTTTTTTTTTTTTTTTATTTTTTTGCAATAAAATATTACCACAATTGCTTACCAATTCCTGGTTGCCTGGTTGTACAGAAGAAAATTGTTGACCTTTTTTTTTTTTTTCGAAAATACCCACGCATCCTATTAACAACAATAATAAGCTTTGGAAGATTTCATCTCTCATTCACACAGAATATTAGGCAGTTTGTGTGGGATGAAAATTTTGGAGGCCAGCACCCAACATGTTACAAAATAAAAGAATTGTGATCTTTTCTCATTTTGGAAATTATATGCCACAGTATACGAAGAAAGGAAGAAAATCTGAAAGCATTTTCCTTTATTTATGATTTTACTATATATAGTTATCGTATTGTACATCAAATTCAAACCAAAAAACCATTCATTCTTTTCGATTGTTGTGAACAATAAATTTTCCTTTTTTTTTATGTTATTAATGAATATTTTAACCAAAATAAAGTTTCTTGTGATGACCCCCACAACATTACAATCGATATTTATCTAAGAAAATTGTGAATTTTCTTGTATCCTTATGTTCCGCTTATTCCATACGAGTATATAGGGGAAAGGAAAACTAAAAAGAAAATATAATATACCGCATATTATACTCATATTGTCAGTTTAGTTTAAATTTTCTTTTTGCTTTCAAATTTTTTTTTTTGTTTTTCGTTTCTGATTTGATAAAATGTTTTTTATCACACGAAACGTTTACAGAATAAATTTAAATATAAAATAAGTACAATGAAAACTTGGGAGGATTTTTCTTTTATTTTTTATTTTATTTTTCTCCTACTATAATTTGAATATACGAAGTACTCTCTGGTAAATGTCTATGTGAAAGATATTTTCTGTAAATATTTTGGATCTACTCATATATTATACTCGTATGTTAAACTTATAGGATGATGTACGATCATATATTAGATTTAGGATTGAAAAACCATAAAAGAAATCAAGTGGTAGAAAAAGTATTTTCAATGTTTCTGTATATTTGAATAAAATTCCATTATATTATTTAAATCAATATAACGTCATATCATCTCTGTTCAATCATGTATTCTTTTCTGCCATTAAAATATATAAATCATACCATTATCATCCATTCATTCATCCATTCTTCCATCCATCCATCCATTCATTCATTCATCCATCCATACATCCATCCATCCATCCATCCATCTATTCCATCCATCCCTCCATCCATTCATACATTCATCGATTCATATGCTCATCTATATATATATTTATATACATAAACAATGTAAAGAAAGGTATTATATGTATGACGATAAGAATGGATAAAATCTCTTCTTAAAAACATAGAAAATTTCAAATAAAATAATATAACAAAAGGATGAATGAATTTATTTTTTAGTATTAAATTCCTAAATAAAATATTTCCGATTTATATTAGATTTATCCTGAGATCATAATATAATTGACTATCACTCATCATCACACATAGAATCTATTGTGGATTTCCTTGCTCTCATTATAAATCTCATATATTGAGTTCAACTTTCTTATGAAGTCAAAAATCAATCTGAGATCCAAATTTTCCATATCTAAATTTCCAATGACATAAATTCCTGTTGTGAGTATTGTATCTGTTTGGCATTCACATTCACAAATGCATTATTATTATTGAAGTTTCTTATATTCACTATCTGCAGGCATTATAACTTTTTGACCGTAATACATTTTATAAGTCAAATAATAATGTCCTATGTAAAGAACCCCTCCTATTCATTCCAACGAATCAACAAGTCAATTTGCTTAGAGCATTCTGGTAGAAATCTGTGTTTGTGCACCACAGATTGACTCGAAACATATTACTACCAGTAATTCGATCCCTCTTTATCCCCATATAATAAATGGGGTCCCCCGAAATTTTATTGTTCTCACCAACTACATTTGGTGTGGTTAAAATACTGCACGTAATATTACCTGGAACTTAATTGTAAATCCGTAATTGTATTCACATTGCAGATTCAAACTAGGGATTTGCTAGAACACAAGTTTTGTCTATTTGACATATGCAGTGTTAATTTGATTGAAAAAATATTTGAGGTCAAAATGGTTTTTTAAACAGGGTTTGTCACTAAGAAATGTTATCAATTTTACACACCTGTATAACTGCCGAATAGATGATCACAGTGTTTTAGAAATGTGACAGATTTTATAATAATGATTTCAAGCATACGAATTGCTATTGTTTGTGAGCTACACCGTTTATGTGTTAATCAAATGTTTGCGTATTGACAAAGTTTTTTCGTTTTTTTTAAGACTAATTGTTGCAACTGAATACTTGACATATGAGTATAAAATGTAGTAGACATTAGTACGTATTTTATCGTTTACAGCATTACCCTATCTCCAACCGTTTATGAGACATTGCAATTTTTGTTTCTGATAAAAAATGTTAGTACATTTCATAGGTTTGTTGGATTTTTATCAGTACTGCATAATCTTCAGAAGATCTATTTTATTTAAATTGCAAATATCTCGGAAACGGTTATAGATAGAGTTTTCGTGTCTGAGGATGAAATATGTAGAAAGTCGTTGCACATCTTTAGCAACTATTGAACATTTCGGCATAAAGTTTATTTGACACAATAATTTTTACAAAATCACGTTTCACTGTTCATTTTATCGCATTAATTGTGGCCAATATTAACCAGAACTTGAATAGAACATTTTGGATAATTACGTTTTAACGTTTTCATATCACAATTATTATAGTCAGTAACAACCATATCGTTAAGACATATATTTACCTATATTGTAAAATTTTTTAAAAACATCTGTAAAGTACATATTCGAATTGTTCAGTTCTATCATGTTTTACAAACAGTCCCATACCTGTACTCCTTTATTCGAGTCCCTATATTTCTTTAAAAGATTTACAAATTTTTTTCACTCTTATCAAACTCTCTTCAATTCGGTTAGAATATCGCCAATAACCACATCTCACTAATAATAGAATTCAATATTGCTGTGATCCCTTTCGAGTACATCTTACACATGTATGTTAACGGCAACCTTTATCTTATCGATCTTGAGGTACTATACTGCAGATTTAAATACACCACTAAACTTGCACATGTTTAGTGATATTTGGGTGCTTGCACTTTATATATCTACGGATTTTGACACTGTTTTGCATGGTACATCTAATTGAGTGTAACAAGCCTACAGTTGAGTCTTATTATACATTATATCAATGGAAGTATATAGTTTGCTATATTGGTTACATTCATATAACTATTTTTGGATTAATTATTCTCCACATGTCAATAGTCTTGCAACATGTACATAATGCTATTGAAAGTTGTTGACAATTATTTTGTTAGTATGGTATGTTCTACTTAGCCTTTTGTCAAGGGTTACTATACAAAGTATACTTGACATAATCGGATAACTCATATTTATATTTTCAATAACATTTATTGTATTCTTACTACCTTCATAACATTAAGGAGATTACTGGGATCTAATAAAAAAAAATCTAGGCAATATTTAGTTATCATGGATTTTGTCAAATATAGTTAAATCGCGAAAGCTGTAAAACTTAAAAACTCAATAATTCGTTGGTAGAAGAAATTGGGTTCACAATGAAATGTCAAACTTTAGAATATGATTTAGCCAAGTGAACTGCCAATTATTTTTAGACGTACTTCATACTTCATTTACATTAGTTATATCCCACTAACGAGTACAAAGTTCATTAGCATTTCATTATTGAAAGTATGTTTTCTTTATTTGTTAGCTAATCGCGCAAGCTGTCATTCAATTGCTGTCAGTCAATCACATTAGCTGTAAAACTTATCATAATTACAATAATCGACTGTTTTATGGATAAGTGTTCACATATTAAACTATTTATGCATAAATTGAGCATAATTGTAGATGTTGTACCTTGTTGTAAGTTGTACCTGATAATATCAACCATTAATTTTGCTGGTTAATAATTTAGAATTTTTCATCATTTTATTATATACCTACTATACATCATTCATTCTAATTTACGAATAAAAAATCAATTTGGGCATTTTTCATTCAAAATGAAACCCACATAATTAATTAAATTATATTTTTCCTTTTTTTTCAAAATATGATAATCTTATAAAATTTTACCTCGTATATAGCGTGTAAATGCGTTTTTTATATAACGATATTCGATGTCATCAATCATAATCATTGAAAATGAATATATGAAGTGTGAAGTTATTTCGTTGCTATAGTGCTGCGAACATAATATATTTATCAGTATACACGTCTATATATATATATTACACATAAATAGCTTTAAATTACGCCTAGGTCAGGTCAATAACTGACCTTGACTTCTCCTTAATTTTATCCGTATTTTCCGGTAATGTATAGTTACATATTCTAAATATGTACACATATAGGACGTCGACGACGACGTAAGTACAACAGGAAGAAAATGTGTGTAA
Organism: Penthetria funebris; assembly: GCA_027564355.1. Classification (NCBI taxonomy): domain Eukaryota; kingdom Metazoa; phylum Arthropoda; class Insecta; order Diptera; family Pleciidae; genus Penthetria; species Penthetria funebris. The sequence continues at coordinate 3,488 of JANSTX010007191.1, read as the reverse complement.
ATAAAAGGATACAAAGACACAAATGTGAGTTTCAAAAGGGAATAAAAATAACTTTCTAGTTGTATATTATGTGAGAGGTACAATACAAAGTATACATAGAGGAGTACATACCCTTTATACATGATGCTACACATAAATACCTTGTTCTGACATAATTTTCTTTTGACTGCAGCAATCACATTGTATAAAAGATAAATGTGACCCAGAAGCAAATATGGAGCAAATTAGTATTTATAGCTGAATTAAATTACAAATAGGGATGGATGCTGTAATTCGTTTTGAATATTAAAACACATAAAATACATAGTGAATCACACAATGTAAAAATTGAATGTAGGAACACAAAAAAGAAAAAAAAAAAATTATATTAGGCGTTTCTCTATAGGAATGTTTAGGAGTGATTATATTCAGGATTGTTCAGAAAATGTTCACATGACTTGCAGCTCAGGAACGTACTGAAGTAATTGACGAATATAATTACAAAATCATGTTTTCGTCAATTGATATCTTAGATTTAGATGCATATTAAGAAACTTTTATCTCAATATAATATGAAATGAGAATTTTTGAAGTTTGTCGGATCTTGAGACAATGGACACGATTATTAGACGAAGAAAATAAAATTCATTGAAATATTCAGAAATCGTAAGGGAAGTAGAAGACATGGTCGACAAAAATTATCGGAGAACTGTCATTAAAGAGTCTGCTACCAGTGTCAAGGTTTGTAGTGCTGAATGTGCTCGCCAGTAATTGTGAACAATGGTGAGTATTACTTGATGCTCTATACTACCATAAAGATTGAGATCATGATGATGATATTAAATGAATCCATAAATGAAAAATTGATGAAATAAAACGTACAATGCGAGTATGTCGGAACAATTAAAATACGTAAATGTAGTCAGGACTCGGATGTATATTTAGAAAAAATCTATATTTAATCGATGTTCTAACAATTTTCGTGCTTACACTACGAGTATTAAATCAAATGTAATAAATGTTTTAATTACCTCTTTCTTTAAATGTTCTCATTATTTAATATAAAGAAAAAAAATACTAAAATAATTTTATGTTGATCTTAAAAATTTATAAGGGAAGTTGTATTCCAACTAACGATTCCAATATAAAACTGAAATCGTTATCTATAGGGGGTTGGGGTATAGTATAAAATACGAAACCAAAATTATTTATTTCCATGCTTTAAATCATAAACTACCAAGTAAAATTAAGGTAATAAAAAAACATGGTTAAATTTCAATAAAATAAATTTTCTTTTTATTTTCATTTTTCGTTCGGGGTGTTTTTTTTTTTCATTTTTTTTTTATGTACTTTAACGATGAAAAGCATAATAAATTTTCATAATTTTTAAAAGTAAAAATTATTTTGAAAGATAGATAAAAATTAGTAATGGATTTTTTAATTGCTTTTTTTTTTTCTAAATATAAAAGGGAAATCCATTATTATTCATGGATTGAATATATATTAATTTATTATAATATGCTAATTATTCACTTTAACGAAAATCATACCGGTTGTATGTCCCCATTTACACGATCGAAGTGAAATCGAATTGGATGAAAATCGGATGAAATTGGGTTGTGTAAATGACAATTTTCATCCGATCTTCATTCGCTACGTGGTGGTCATTACGAGCAATGTTCTTAAATTCAACTTAACTAAAATGGTAAATACTAATTCGCGGTTGAGCGCCTATTCAGAAACTAACATCAATATCATTAACCTTGGAAACTGTGGGCTCAGATGAAACTTTTCAATATTTAAATAATTGTCAGTATCTGATTGAATGGAAAACGTAGATGATAAGCAAGGTGATGAAGAAGGGATAACTTGCATGAGTGATACTGAACACAATAAACATAATTGTTTGCAATAATTTTACACCATCAAATCATTTCAGTTTTGGTACCGAGTATTCTTTAGAACATACTGATTTCAGACCTGACGGATAGTGAACAGATTACATACATATACATCATATAGAATAGTGGAAGATGTGACCAGTCCGAATTGTAAGTTGCGGATTTAACGGAAGGTACTGGTTCGAAATTACGAAACAATATGAAATTTGTGCTTTGATACCTTATGGATCCATGCGTAGTGAAGGTTAAGATAATGATGAGCTCCTAATATGACTATCATTACTTGGACATTTTTAGTATGAAAGTAGCATCAAATATCAATTCCAGTCAAATTTGTGAGTAAAAATTTTACAATTTGTGAATGACATATTAGTTTCAAATGATTGCTGTCCATCGATCGACCAGATGTTTATTGCACACATAATAACCTGGTAGGTCAAGGCGAAGTATTTAATTAGAATTTATAGTTAAGTAACACCCAAGACTAAAACAGTAAAAATGAATACATAAACTAATGAGTGTAGTTATATATGGAAACATATAGAATAGGAATGATAATTAATGGAAAACTTGCCGAAACGTATATTAGTAAATCCGATCTGAAAAATATTAATAGATTATTGAAATTTTGGGGCAACGCATCTATCAATGACATCTTTGTTTGTAACTCAAGATATGATATATAAAATTCATTCAAATCTGTTGATGTAATCAAATACGAAAATAATATGCCAAAAGTAACGTCGTAATCGAAATCACATTAATTATCGACATTTTGATCTTTATAAACAATTTATTTGCGGTTTCCGATGACACTATACAATTAAATCGTCACTATATAATTATCTTAATCTTTAACACTTCTAGAGCACATAGGGCGATTTTACGATATTAATTTACCGTTTCATATACACTTATTGTAACATCAAACGTCGACCAAAAAAACTGCAGTGGTTTCTAATATATAGTATATTTGATCGATTATACATTTAAGTCATTAGGTAGTATAGTGTGGCAGCTACCTATTGATTCTTGGTGCGAGATGGTTATTCACCAAGGTCATAAACAATATACTAATATATTGGTCACGATCACACGCTATATGATACGATTGTATAGCGAGGAGCAAAATATCGGGTTGAACAACCCCAAGAAGTTGGTCGACTACTCTATTCATCATCAAATTCATCACTATATGGTATTTAATTATAAATATAGTAGTCATTACTACGTTTATTTTTTTGTTACGTAAGACATTTCTCATTAAGGATGAGAAAGCAAATGTTATTGTATTATCTAATATACAATAACTAGGCCGTAGGTCAACGATCGGTACCGGTAATAAGAAATGTAGGTGCAGTAAATTACTTTGTAATATTATATTCCGTAATGCTCATTAATCATTTTCTTTTCTACGTTTTATTCTTTGATTTTCTTCCTGTATATCCCTATGAATATGGGTCAGTGACAGAGTACATTATTGTAATAAACTAAAAAAAAAGATAAATAAAAGGAAAAAAAAAGTGTTGTTATTACTATAATTATAAATTAGTGTTCACGCGGTTTCATTTGGTCCTTTCAATAAATAAGCTGTAACATTGCCCGCAT